>ARYC01002492.1:0-27884 GCA_000711775.1 Oxytricha trifallax
TCAAATAAAAGATTAAACAAGCACTAGCAAAAACTCTTATAAAAAGAATAAGATCAATAAAATGTATATTTATTTCTAAAGAAAAATCAAGATTTTATCTTGAATTTCTCAAATTTATTATTTGAATGCAGATCCATTTTAACTTAACCTAGTAAAAAATTTCAATGTTTGTTAAGCTAATTTAAGATTCATGAGCATTGATTTATTATAAATAGACGAAGAACATGGCTTTAAAAAAAGTTAGATTAGTACCTTGAAACTAAATTCTTTAAATAAAAGAAAAAACAGAATTATAGTAAATTTTAGAGAAAGGAGGTTGATTTTCTATTCAAAAAGTCATCATCAAAACTTGCTAATAAAGGTAGCTTTTGTTTTGACATAAATCTGATTATAATTTATTAAAACCACAATTAAGCCATGCTAATGAGTAAACATTTAAAATATAATGTCTCTAAAATAAAATTTGAGAATATAGTCTAAGTGAATAAAGGTGAGGTCTTATTTGATTAAACATTAATAATTCTGGACTGTTAATGAGAGCACTTTTTATCATTGTTAAGTCATTTACTATCAAATAAATATGAATGAATATATTTTTCTCGATAACTTCATGAATAAAAATATAAGTTCGTTGGAAAACTATAAAAGCAATGACGAGCAAGTATTAAAAAATAAAATTGCTTCTGTAATTACTAAAATAAAATATGAAGAAGTGTTTCTTTTTATAAGCCATGCTTTTACACAATTTATGAGTTGAGTACACAATAGGTTCAATGAAAAAGATTTTTATAAATTTTTAAGTTTAAAACTGAACTCTCTGTATTTCTTGATGATTAAACAACAGTGGCTTACTAAAAAACTTTATAAATTTTACTGTTAATAATATGCAGACTTTAAATGTTTACATTAATTTAGGTGGAACTCCTTTAAACCTTTTGAAAACAGTAGCATATAATATAAAGTGAAAAAAACACTCATAATAAAAATATGTTAATTAATTCTAAATTCTCATTTATATAAAACCAAATTTTCGAATAATTAGAAGTCATTAATAATTGGCTGAAGATTTATTTTATTAAAATATTGTTTTAAAACTAGACGCCTTAAATATTAGATAAAGCATAAATTCTGCACGGAAATATAAGTCCCCTCGAGTAAGTAATAATTTTTTTGAGTAAATAGCGATGGACCGAGGGATCAAAGAGAAAAAAAGTTTTTAAAATAATGAAAACAACGTTCACAGAAACGAAATATAAAATTTTTCTAAGCGAAATTAATTTAATTGCTTTTTTATTTTTTTATTGTAATTCTTTAAAAAATAATATTAATCTACTTTATAAAATACAAACAAAAATTTAAATTAAATAGATGATTAAAAATCAAAGATTCTGCCTATCAAAGCTCTTGCCTTCATGGATTTAAAATATTTGATCAAAAGCATCTTAAAACCACAATATAATCTTCAATATATAAAGCTAAACTTTTTGAGTATAGAAGTAGATATTTAAAAATAGCATTAATAAAGGATAATATTTTGGGTTTAGATAACAATTAATTTAAGGTATAGATAGAAAGAATTCAATATTAATAGAGGTAAAAGTTAGATATATTCTTCATAGCCATGAAATTTTATGTTATTTAATGAAATGCATTAAAGTTCATTAAATGAACCAAAATTGTTTTTAATTGCATTTAATTTAAATTAAACCAAGGAAAGTTTTATGATAATTTATTATTTAGCTAGTAACTTTAGGTAAAATTAAAATATAGAAATAAACATTCTGTGTGGATAGACTGCAGTTTAATAATCACAAAATATTGAGAGTATAATTTGTCGCGATTCCTCGCTTTTTTCACTCCTTCTCCTCCTGGTTCATTTCTTTCTCCTTGAGCTCTTTTCTTTCTTCACCTTCTTTTCTCTCTTTGGGTTTAATTGTTGCATTTCCCTTCGTACCCTCATCTTGGACTCTGATGAGATTCCTTTGTTCAGCATCGTTCTCGATATCTGGTTGTTGTTTTTTGCTGTTGAACATGTAATTCTCTATCTCTGAGACCTCTCCCATCATTTCTCCGAATTCTTCTTAAAGCTCGAGGTCCTCTTTGTCTTATGACACTTTGGGCGCTCCTCCTAGGACCAATTCGTCCCAATTATCAATATGAGAGTTGTACCATGGACTACACTACCTCCTCGTCTGCTTTTTGCCACAGCATCATGCTTTTTCTTTCGATGTCTCTTGTCACTTCTTCTTCTTCTAATGTCATTCCTGACCTTCCTAATTTATTATTTATTTGAAATTCTATTAAGATTTTGATATATGATAATATTTTCATGTACTTATATTGTTTTTCTTTATAAAATTTAATAGCATAGCTCTCTAAACCTTCAAACTAGTAAGCTTCTCTGTTGATTTTATTGATTTTCAAATAAGTAATCCTGACCTTTATACTCACATACCACTTTTTTCTCTTCATATCTCAATATATGTATATTTTAGCTTAACTTGCACTTGTAAATTCATCAAAATGATGCTAAAACTAACTTTATAGTCCTTTTTATTAGTAACTTCTAAAGGTTCAAGAACTTTTCGCTTTTTCTCTTCAGTCTTATGTTTATGAGCCAACGAATCCGAATTTTAATCTTCTTTTTCTATCTACTCCTTCTCTTTTTATCTCTTTTAGTATCTAATTTCAAGTTTTGTTCAGTTTTATAAATAAAAATTGGTCTAAGTTATTCAAGTTCTAAGACTTTACCAAAATATTAACTCTTATCCATTATGTCTGAGTTAATTTTGCGAAAATTGTATGCATTCTTTATTAATTTTTAGGAAGCGATATTCCCAATGTGCAATATACTCTTGAAGAATAATATTAAATGACATTCTTCGTAATCTATTCTCCCACTCACCTTAGGAATTTAAATTCTAACAGTTATTTTTCATTTAAAGCATGGTAAGTTCCGCATCTTTTATTCTCATCAAGGCAGCATTGCCTAAAGACTTTCCTAAAGCATTCATACTACCAATCCTAAGTCAAGTTCATACTATGAAATATGTTTAGACCCATCTGAAGTTATAAATCAAACAAAAACAGAATAACAATCAGATGATATCAAATAACTTTTCCAAGAAAGTCTCCAGGTTGTTTTAATATCATTATTCAACATTCATAATTAAACATATTAACATTTGTAATAATTGAATATAAATACTTATTTAAGTGATTCCAGGAGTTAAGTTTCCCGAAAATAGCTTTTTCTCAGGTTAGATTAGCAGTTTTAGCCGTGCTCATTGAATGAATATTCTGAAACATACTTCGAGCATTATTTCATAATAATAATAGGAAAATCTAGAATGCACAAAACATTATATACATGAGTAATTTAAACTATATCAAAACATTCTTATAACTTATTTAAAAGAATTTTGTCTGATATCTAATATATTCATGCATTTGTTTGATCAATTCAGTAAAATTAAAATAAATTTCTCTGCTATGTACCAGTTTATATACTATTAAAATTTGAAAATATATAAAAAAAAGAAAAATATAGAAAATTCAATGATTTCTTAATTTATATTAAATGTAATTTATTAATATATTTGATACATTAAATTATGAATATAGCAGTATTAAAAACAACAAAATTTAAAAATTAGTAATTTTTTATTTTTAAAATATTAAATAAAAAGTTTAAATAAAGTAAATATATATCATTCAAGAAAGTAGTTTCCTTTCCAATAAATCCTTTTAAAGTAAAATTAACAATATGAATATTATATTGGTATGGAGTAAAAAAATAAATCTTTTACTAATTCCTCACAAATAAATATAGTGATAATTGAACAAACCAGAAAAGTTTATTAAAAATTACTTTGATAATGATCAAAGATGTTTTATTAATTTATTTCTTTGAATTTTTGGGTTTATCTATTTTAATTGTTTTTTATAATTTGACTTGTTAGGAATAGCAGCTCCTATACTTGTTGCATCTGCTATTGTGTCCTTAGTAAATTCATAATCTTTTGGTGGTAAATTGAATTTTAAATATTTTCTGTCTCCACCTCTCTTTGTTTCTCCCATTTTTCTCACGATCTTTCTAGCTCTCCTCCACTTCTTTATTTGTAATTGCAATCACTTCTTAATTTTTCCCTCTTCTTAGGGTCTTTATCTCTTTATATTTGTACTGCTTCTGTCTATAATTTTTTAAAAAACTTTTATGTCTGCTTGGCTTTTGTCAATATTACTATCCCCAGATCTTCCCATTTTAACTTAATTCAACATTATTTTCTTATTCTTCTTTTTAATGCTATTACCGATACAAAAACTACGTCAATTAGAAACATAAAAAATGCTTAAATAATTTTTAATCAGATATTAAGACTTTCTGAAAAAAAGTTAAGTTAAGGAAACTACTTAATTATTAATAAATGTTATTTTTTCATTACTTTCTTTTTAGTCGATTTCTTTTTCGTTGATCTATACAAATTTAGATGGTATTGAAACTTGAAGAAAATAACTTTCTAGAGACTTGTCTCTGAATTTCTTTTAGTGATTTTCCATTTTTTTGAGAATACCTATAGGAAAATTTTTTTATAAAATTATTGCCAGAGTGTTGTTAATTTTCATCAATAATGGCTAGACTTTCTCATTTTATAACTTATTTAAGATTTTCTAGGAAGCAAATTATAAATTTAATTAAAAATAGCCTCTTCACTATAAAACTCAAGAATTGATAATTTACCGAAAATTCTTGCAAGTACCTATTTGGATTCCATTAAGTTTGCCTTTAGATATATGTCGATGTTATAAATATTACATTATAATTTGAATCATAATTAAATTAAGATCATAAATTTGTGTAAATAAAGATTTGATGAATGTTTTTCATCATAACTTGTGCCTAAATCATCACATATCATTCCTGCGTAAAGCATAATACTTTATAATAAATGAGCATAATTAAAAGTCTTCCATATCTAATGGATTCATATATCTCTACCCATGTTTTTAAACACTAAATATATAGGAGGAAAATGAGATTTGTACAAATTATCGACACCTTTATTCCGATAGCTATCTATCCTCCATTTTTATGAATCTGAATTTTCAAAGCTTGGTATGATATATGATATGTCAATAATTTAAAAAGTCAATTGAACAAATGTTTATGGAAATTTATGTATATATATTTAGTTGTGATTAATAACATACAATAAGAAATCAAAATTTTTCATAAGAAGTATGGGCAACGCACTTTTCAACCATAAGTTTTATAAGGTTTCTCTATGTTTATATGATGAAAATTGTTGACGCTCACTTGACTATATAAATATGGGGATTAGAATAGATACAGCCTGACTCTTTTCTCCTAAATCATCTTGTATGAATCCTAGCTCCGACCATAAATGATCTATAATTATATAGTCATGTACGTAAAAAGAAAAACATTGCTTTATTTATTCAAATTATTCCTCTTATATATAGATATACAATCCATCTTCATTAAGTTTTCTTTATTATATAAATTAATCTTGCTTTATTAGTACGAGTTAAAAAATAATCAGCACATACTCTGATTAAATACCAAAAAAAGAAAATCAGGATATATCCAATAAAATCATGATTTCAACTTTTAATCAATATTTGATAAGTTTACTTTATTTATAGAAAATTTTTATTATTTTAACATGTTTAAACACATAACTATGCTGTTTTATTATAAATTAACTAAAAGTTATATAATTCAAATAAAACCCATGAAAATTGAGGATGTTAGATTGAATTTTAAGTAAAAGTCAATATTTTATTATTATAATAATATGCACTCACTTCATTTCCATCATAAAAAGGAACCTATACAATTTTAATTTTAATATAATCAAAGTTGTAAACTTTGAAACTATGCAGCATATCTCTTTAATACTCTTATTATAGATGCTAACAATCTCATGGCATATACAAATAAAAAATTATGATAAACAAAGTTTTTATATTAAATGCCATGATTAAAAAAAACCTATTCCGATGCACTAATTGAAACAAGCTGTAAATAAACTTCTTATAAAGTTTTGTAAGGATTTAAATTTTAAGGCAAAATTCTAAAGTATATGGTCAGTTTGTGTGTTTAATGATTAAAATCAAATAAATTTAACATATCCCTGTTTACTACTAAAATCAAACCATTAATCTTAGTCGTGTCGTAGACGTATCTGAGTGAGTTGACGTGGAAAATTCCGTGATGGCAGTCGTGAAGTAGAAAACACTGAAAAGACCAATCTCGCTATCATTAAGTCTACTCCTAAAATCAAGATGTCAACCGGTTATAACCCGGGGAAAGAGCTCGTAGGATTCAACCAAGTGACAGAAGTTGGAGAAAAACGCTTGCCGGTCCCACCGCTGCTGGTAAACGTAATCCCTGTCCTTTCGCTGTGGTAGCTTCAGTACCCTAACACGGTGTGGGAGAAAAATCCTTATCGTTGGCTTCAATGGTTTTCGTCTTCTCATTTCGAAGGCAGAGCGTACCTTCATCCTTCTCCCTATTACCTAGGAAACTGAACTCAAGCCAGTAGACTCATCTTATGCAGGTAAATCCTAGGATCCAGCTCATTCGAGGAGTGTACGCTGACGGATTGAACCCCGCCGACTGGTCCCTTATGCGTTGCTCCCAGCAACCCCCTATTTGCTCTCGGTAGGCGTTAGAGTAGTAGAAAGCTCTATTAGAAAGTCCTAAGTGGTAAGTACCATTTAGCAATTAACTTTCTAATTTAATGTATTGTCAGTTTCAATTTAATAATTGTAAAAAAAAAAAAAATAGTACGAGACTATGGTGTTCTTGATCAGATCTAAAAAGGAATCACATTTCGTTTATCTGCAAATTTAGGTAATTGTTTAATATTATTTTGGTTTGTAAAATTTTTCAAGAACAATTGACTTAGTATCTAAAACATGATTGATTTTCTTAAGTTTGAATAGACAAGTAAAGCCTTTAGATTTGACGGCTCTTCCATCCATATCTTTAAACTTTATATCTTTAATATTCCTTACAATTTAAGCTTTCATGTCAGATTAAATTCTCAATACTTTATGTTGACAGTTTATTCCTAAAAAAATAAAAATAATTACCATTCCTGGCGAACCATTTTCCATATTATATTATAGCCTCTTCTAATTTTGATCCACAATATAAAGCTGGCATTCATCGAAATCAGAGTGAATATATACAAGTTTGTGCTTGCTGAAATATCAATCTTCATCCAATTTTTTTCACTTTAACCTTCACAAATCTATCAATATTAATATGATAAAACTTAGGATTCTTATTATTATCATATATTAATTTAGTAATTTTCCATTATTTACTGAATTATCATTAATATCACTTTTTTAATATAGTATTTCTTTATTCGGATCAAATAAATCCATTCAGTTTTTTTTACGACATTGGCAATCATATGTGTTCTGGCCGAGATAATCCTCCTGCCTTCCTGCCAAAATTTTTATATTTATGTTTTTTATTTTTTATATTTCAAATTTACTTTCTCAGTGAGATATTAGACAGAACATTAAAGAAAATATGAGAAACATAAGTATGCTTAGATTGAATTGATATTTGAGGATAAAATTTGAAAAGATCAAATAATTGTATTTATGCAATTAACTAAATTCTTGTTCTGCTGGTTTGCAATTGATTTATTTTGTATTTATAGATTCTAACTTGAGTAATTAACTAACTACCTAATTTATAATACATATATTTTGTTTAACTTTAATATTGATATCTAATTCTATATAAATAGTTTAGTCATAAATACTAAAAAAATAATTGTAAATAATAAAAAGAGGTTGGATTAATTCATATACTTAAAATCAAAAATAAGAAAATAACTATTAAATGCATTGATTATCTTAAAAATGATGTTAATTTCAATAAAATATAAATAATTATATTTGTTTACTAAAAAACTAAATATTTATAAAAAAGATTTTAATATTAAGAAAATTATAAAAATAATTTTTTATATTAAGTTACAAAACGAAATTATTCATGATAAAAGTTCAAATTTCTAGCTTCTTCATCTAATTCCATTGATATATGTAGTCATGCATAATATTATGAGGTCTCAAGAATAACTTCAAGTTTTAAACTGTCTGGTCCTTTTTTTGTTGTTAAATTCGTAAATCAATTACTGGTTTTCCAAATACTTGCCGCCGAATATTTTGAGAAAAAAAAATTTATCAATCACATGATAATTTTGCAAGTCTGAGACAGAGCTTTTTCCCAATCAAAAAGCACTCACTGTAGTAAAGTGCACACATCCTCGACCCTTTATGAATTCTTATAATTTTGTCAATTTTATTCTCTCTCCTTTCTCAAATTCATCATAGTCATGCTATTTTAGATATTATTCGCAATACCTTTTTTGTTTCTCTTTTCAATGCAAGGTCAATGAATATAATTGAGATGAAATCTTTATCTTTTTACTAAGAATGTAGCATTTCATGATATCAAGTAAAACCCTAGTTCAGCTTTATGGGATTCATTTTTAATATATCAATGAGCAGTTTCTCAATTACTTAGCTTCATTCCATTTTAGCATGTATATTTTCATATCTTTTACAGTTTAAAGCTCCACCAAATATTTTAATACAGTAAGAGTATGCATGTACATTTTTTGAGTTTTTCATCTTTCATCGTTAGTCACAGATGTAAAAAGTTATTGTTATTCTATCTTATTCATTCCATTCTTTACTTTATTATTGTAGGAATACATTTGATTTGGGAAATATATTTATAATTAATAAATTAATAATTTAAAATCGGGGCAGTTAACTTTGTTCTAGCCTATTCAATATGGTACTTGTTCGATAGGGAATTCAAAATCGCTGGACTTTACTATTGGCGATACCCCTCTATCGCATCCCTGAAGCGAAATAAATCGACTTTAATTTTTGCATAAAAATCAACTAAACAAATCACCAGAAATTAAAGTTGATTTATCTCGCTTCAGGGATGCGATAGAGGGGTACCGCCAATAGTAAAGTCCAGCAGATTTTTAATTCCCTATTGAACAAGTACCATATTGACTAGGCTAGAACAAAGATAACTGCCACGATTTTAAATTATTAATTTATTAATTATAAATATATTTCCCAAATCAAATGTATTCCTACAATTATACTTTCTAAACTGAGTTCTGATAAAAGGTTTTAATTTTTACAACTTTTATTTTGTTTACTAAGTAAAAACTTAGGTGTTAATATTTCGGAAAATAAACTTAGATTGAAAATATATAAGAAAGATATCGAAGGTAAGCTTATACTTTAATATTCGTGGCTTAAACATGATTTTTATTTTATCTTTAAATAATTTTAAAAGAATATGATAATTATTGCAAAAATCTTAAATAGAATTATAAATAAATCATTTGTTTGAGTTTTTGGCCGACCTTTATTAAAATATTTTTAATGTACTTGAATCTTTAACGACGGTGTAATAAAGGGAGAAGAATTTTATGAATCTATAAGGAAAAAATTAGAATAGAACTATATTCGTAAAATACCAGTGAACAATTAATTTTTCAAGAGGTATCTTAGAAAGCCACAACAAATCAAATATATATATTCAAATCTAGCACAAATAAAGTGGAATGGTAAAATTGAAAAATCACTTAGTCTTCATACAAAACAATTAATGGTGTTTTTTTACGATTTGTGAAGTGCTAAATTTGATTAAATAAACTCAGATTTCACCTTAAAATAAAAATATAGTAAAATATGTAGAAAATATTGATAAACCATTTTTAAGAAAAAATACCTGGTAAAGTTTTTAAGTAGTATTAAAAAATGCTATATTATCTTTGCTACTAGATATCTTGCCTGCTTGGGAGCCTCCATCGCTATGAGGTATCTCCTCTTTTTTAAATATAGTTTTTTATCAGATCTCAACATTTGTTCGCCAACATACACCGTTTGTGTGTTCGAAATTAATCCAACAATGCAACATTAAAGTCCAAGTCAAATCGTAACATATGCCTTCTTTTTCTCATAAATATTTTTATATAAGAAACTTATAATATGATAATTATATTAAATACAATATTTTTTATCGAGTTTAAATATAATATAGAAGCTATGCCTCAAGAATCAAACTATACTATTAGACTTGTAGTTTAAAAAGTTCTCGTTAACACTAAAAATTTATTTATAATTCATAAATATGGAGAGACAGACAGGGAGTCTTAAAATAGGTCGAAGTAAAAATTGGCTGTGTAAATGTTGCCAAGTTAAAAAGTTAATTCTCATTCAATTTATGTTATAGAGTGTTACTTTTTTAACCTATTGTCGAAAATGTAACTTTGATTGATTCTAATAGTTTATTTATTTGCAGGATATAAATATAGAATTTAAATTTGGTAAGGTCGTTTAGTATAGCTCAACATTCCTTACTAAGAAGAACTATGATTAAAGAAATATTTTAAGCATGTTATGGAAGATTAAGAAATCATGGGATCCACCAATTAATACCCTGATTATACTGTTTCATTAGATATTTAATATATTAATGGGGTACTAGGTACACTTTAAGCAAACTAAATATCCTAACTTATCAAGTATGATAAAAGAATTAGAAATATAGAGGACACTTTAGATGATGAGTAAGAGAAAATATTAATTAAAGACCTTTCTTTTCAAATAATAATTATATTAAATTTAATGTATTATATAAAAAAAAAACAAAGCAGTGTCAATCCTGAAATCAAAATCAAAACGTAAGTCTAGAAAAACAAAAATTGCATTAGATATTGATAAATTTTTATAAAAATGTATATAGACAGTAGATATTAAACCCTAAATTATTTAATGATCGAGATAGAATCGCACAATTGCTCTATTGTTTCATAAAAGCAGAAATCTGCTTCATGAGTTTTATGAGTGGTCGTATTAAATTATCTATGATCCATTGTTGCTCTTAGTTATATTATTAATTTTGGTACCCCCTCCAAAACTGAAACATTTCACACAAATCTGGAACAAATCTTGGACATTGAAATTTTAGCTGAGAAAAAAATATTTACAAATCTAAATGACCTCCATCCCATATAATTCGCCTACCCTAGATAACAATTAAATTCTGAAAATAATTAAGGGTTAGTGCTATTATATGTATTTAAAAATGGCCCAAAAAATGCATTTTTAGTAATTATTAAATAAAAAGAATTTCGCTTACCTTTAATTATTTTTAGAATTTAATTGTTATTTAGGGTAGACGAATTATATGGGGTGGAGGTCATTAGATTTTTAAATGTTTTTTTCACAGCTAAAATTTCAATGTTCACAATTTTTTTATTTCTTAAATCATTTTAATTTTACTTATAAAAAGTAAAGTCACATCCAATTTTATTTTTTAATTAATTATTTTATAATTTCTGGAATGATCCTTTTTAAAATTTAAACAATATAATAATTGTTAACATAAACTCAATTAATTTTCATTATATATATTAAGTATTGAATTTGAATTTATGTTAACAATTATTATATTGTTTATACTTTATAAAGGATCATTTCAGAAATTATAAAATAATTAATTAAAAAAATAAAATTGGATGATACTTCACTTTTGTTATATGTAAAATTAAAACGATTTAAGAAATAAAAAAATTGCAATAAAAATTTATATTTTTGGCTATTAAATAATCAGCAATTTTTAATAAAAGTAAAATTAAATTGTTTTAAATATATTATCCTATGCGGCCATGTACATCAAAATGTTGAAGAACGACAAGAAATGCAAGAATAAATTAAAATAAAAATTTATAAGTAAATTAAGAAGAGATATAAATTTATCATATTTTATCTATTTATTTATAAAAATAGGGTTGTGTGCAAATTATGTAATTATACTGATTAGATATTTGATTCTATATCTGAGGTTTAATTTCCTCATACAAAATGTGATTTTACATTCTTAGGAAATGAGTTGATGAAATAAAAATTTCAGATAAAAGAGTTGGGGGAGAGTAGCCGTAGTAAGGAAAGTTGGAGTTACTCGTTGGGGGAGAATTGGTTGGAGGAGGTGGGGGTTTTGGTCTGAACATTTAATACAAACTAATAATATAATTACTTTACAATTGATAATAAGAAAAATCATTAAAAAGTTAACTTAATTTAATTCTACAACATAAATAAAATTAATTTAATTTATAAAAGTTAATTTATTATTAAACATAAAATAAAAAGAATATAATAACCTAAGCTTAAATTACAAAATTTTTAATAAAATACAATGATCGATTAATTTCGTATATTTTAATTTATACAGTCATATCAAATTTTGTATTTATGGAGCATAGTGTTATTAAAAAATCCCAAAGTTCAAATATTAGCTCAGGACAGGGATCAGCTAATGAACTTAAACCTTTTATAATTTTGTTCTCTTCCTCATCTTGAAAAGCGTTTTCTTCAATTCTTGTATCTGAAATAATGTAATCGATCATCCTGAAGATACCATAATTTAGCGGGCACTCACTTACAGATATTAAAACAAGAAAATACAGCAATTTCAAATCACAGAAATTAAATAGAATAATCTATACTATGCGCCAGCATCAAAAGTAATGATGGATAACAGCATATATAAAAACAATAACCATGTTTATAGCTTTAAATAAGGCAAAATATCTGATATAACTTGAATAAAAATAATTAAAGGTTCGTGGATACTTCTATTCTATTAAGATAAATCTATTAATAATAGTTAAGTCGAAAAGTGTATATTTGTCAAGATAAATCTCATCTATTCTTGGACTCAATTTCGGGTTCCAAAAAGAAACACTTTTTATAATCATGCCTTTAAAACCTGAATCTGTGAAGTTTTATATTAAATGAGCTTTCACAAGCATATGAGATAGGTCAGGAACATGGCTTCTAGAAAGTAACATTTATTACGATAATACCATAGAAATCACAATTATCCAGAATATTATAAAATTATATTTAAACTGTCCTCGTGTCTGAGTTCATGTTAGACAAAAAATCAAAAACAATCTGAATTAAATGTTTAAAATTTAGTTTAATCTGAGTAATTCAATTTTAAGACATATCTCTAAATAATTTGTAAAGATTTACATAATCTAAGCTTAGAGTGTATTTTTGGTTGTAAAAAGACACTGTTTTTATAGGCAACCCTTCAAAACCTAGATTTGTGAAGTTTCTCAATAAAAGTGCTATCATAAGAATATGAGATAGGTCATGAACATGGTTTTAAGAAAGTAATGTTTATAACAATAATAGTATGGCAATCTGTATTAACCTGAATTATATAAAATAACAATATCATATTCTTTTCCCTTATTTTCATATTTAAAATTAAGTATGACCCCTAATAAAGAACTATCTTGCGCATGATGAGACAAATCTAATAATTATTCTAATGAAATAAAAATAGTTTTGAAGGCTGTGCTTTTTCTCTACTCATATTTATTTTCGTGCGCTTTAAAGAATCACATTTTGTATGCCACTTTTGAAACCTACATCTGCAAAATCTCATACTTACTAAGTTGCAAATCATTTTTTTAATTTAAATCTTTATTGTTTTTCATTTTTTATATATTATTATTCATTAAACTTTTAATAATTAATCACTTTTATATAAATAGTAATTAGCTAAAATAGCATAATAATCGTGAACATAATCAATTAATCAACTTTGTACATTTCTATTTAAATATTTATTTATTCTATTTTTAGGTACTCTACCGCATTTTAGCTGTTTTGCGGTAGAGTACCTTAATTATATTAATTTTAAGATAAATTAGATTTAAATACTTCAAATAAATAAGTAATTTAGTTTATAGAAAAAGTAATATATAATTTAAAGTTAGTAAATAAATTTAATAAATAAATAATTTTCACAATTTTAAACTTAATCCCATTAAACAAGTTGCTTAATATGGCAACATTTTAAGATTATTCTTATTTTTGTATTTTATATTTATTATATATTACTTTTTCTATAAACTTAATTACATATCTTATCATAGCATTTGAATTTAATTTATTTTAAAATTAATATAATTAAGGTACTCTACCGCAAAACAGCTAAAATGCGGTAGAGTACCTAAAAATAGAATAAAATTAATATAATTAAATAGAAATGAACAAAATAGATTCAAAACCCCAAAACCCCTTAATGAGGTTTATAAGTGCTTTGATTTGTAGGAAATTTGTTAGGGGTTGGGGTTATTAATTAAATGCGAGACAAAAATAGCAACCTTTGGGGTCTATTTATGATGAAGAATATATAGATTTAGTGTTTAAACTGCGAAATGGATGTGATATATACAGTGAATAAGTCAAACCAGTACTGAACTATAAGTCTATTGCACTGCTCTTAAAGCGAAGTCCATCAACTGTTCGATCCCACTGTCTTATAGCAGTATAACTAAAGCAATAATAGCTGAATTCTATGCCTAAGAGGAAGTCAAAGTTTCTATAAAAGCATATTGACTATCTTATTAATGATAAAACTTTGAAGTATTGGGCTCACTTCTCTCTCGACCAACGAGCTACTATGTTTCACCGCCAGTTCCCTGAGTTGAAGATCTCTGCATAGTCAGTTGCAAACATTTATAAACGAAATGGTATATCTTACAAAGGTGTGAATCGTATCAAGAGAGTGATTGATTTCACTCTGCCATCTTACAACAACAACTTAATTATATTTATAATTAAATGCAGAGAGCATAATAGAATAATATTAAGTTTATTCATGCTGACGAGGCTGTGTTTACCTTCAACACTTTCATCAGAAGTCTTGGTATAAGAGGCATAGTAATATAGAAGTATATGACTAGAAAGTCAAGGTATAAACAATGGCAATTCTTGGAGGAATTAGCAAAGATACTGGTTTAGAAACTTATGTTATTCATCCTCGCTCTATTAAGACAGAGCAGTATATTAAATTCTTAGAGCAGCTGAGAGAGAAGGACCCTGAATAAGAGATTATACTGTTTGTTGATAATCTTTCAGTTAATAAGACAAAAGATACAAGGAAGAGTTATGAACAACTTAGAATAACGCCAGTGTTCAACGTACCTACAGTCCATAGTTTAATGGAATTGAATTCTACTGGGGTATACTAAAAGGTCATTATAAGAAACTGATGCTATACCACCTGATGCATGACCTACCTATTGATACAGTCGATTTTATAAAAAGTTCAGCTAAGAGAGTTGATAATTAGTTGGCATAAAAGTGTGCTAAAGAAGGGAGAGTGAATGTATATAAATAAGTTTTAGAGTTAAGTTAATGAATATTTAAGTCACATTTAAAACTCTTTCGTGAGAGCTGGCTTCTCTTTCTTTTCTTCTACTTCTTGCTTCCCTCCTCCAAGGTATCTTCTCTTGCTGCCAGCTCCAGCATCTAGGTTCATTGACTCTGGCGGCAAAATATTTGAATAAAGTCTCTTGCTAACTTCATACTTCGTCTGCGACTTTCTCTCTCTGTGAAGCTTGCTCTATTCCTTCATCAAAAAGATGCCAGTACCAGATTTTTCTAAAGAGTTAAGCTACAAATCTTACTTGAAATATAAGGGTGCTTCCGCAGCTCTGATAGCCAGCTCTCACTTATCTTGATCCCTTGTCTGTCCTTATCTTCTGAAGAGATGCTGTACCTTTTCTTATGAGATTATTGAATAAGTTCTTTCAAGTAATCACCTTTAATTGTTGCAAGTATGCCAAAGAAATAGTTTCTTTCAGGCAGTTTATTTGACAACTGTTTCTTAGTAGGCAGGTACAGCGAAACCTCTGGGTCGTTCATAGCATCATCATATAAGTTAGTCACTGAGATTTCTGGATAGTTTGGAATCTCTGCAAACTTACATCTTAAGTTTTCAATGCTTCTTCTCTTCGCAGAGTATCGCCCTTAGAAATGAAATTTTGGTAACTTCCATCGTTGGCAAAAACAAACCAACTACATAATCAAGAGGAGTTACTATGAGTTCATTACCTTGCTGCACCAGGTAGCGGTGCAAATCCTCCTTGCTTCTAAATCTCTGAATCAATTCTTGTGCTTGCACTCTTTATAATCATTCATTGACTCCATCTTGTTTACAGATCTAAGAAATGATATTCAAATTTAAGTTTATTGATTTCAATTATATACCTCTGTAAAACTTACTATTAAATATGGACATCCTATAGGAGGTCAACCTCTAAGAAGGATATGGAGAAGGTTTTGAGAACTGCTTTCAAACTTGAGAGATAGATATCAATTTCTACTGTCATAGTTCCATATTTTTAAATTTAAATTGGTACGTACTTAATTAGGAGCAGCTCCTAAAAGGCTAGTACTTAATTAGGAGCATTAATTAAAGCTAGTACTTAATTAGGAGCACCCTAATTTTAATCATAAAATCACAAAATACCTCCTAAAGCAGTACGTACTTAATTAGGTGCACCTCCTAAATCGGTACGTACTATAATCAACTTATTATTGAAAGTAAAAATGCTTACTTCCTCACCCATATTTAGAGCTGGATCGTCTCTTAACACTCATAATTTTCTCTAATACTCTAAGAAATTCCCTTGAAACTTGTAGGCTTGCCAAAGCTCTCATATAAGCTCTCAGTTATAGAGGCAGTTTTATAATTTTAAATTCAAATTTAAATATGAGCGCTAGCATTTTAAGAAAAACAACAGCCCTTCCATCAAACTAAATGAGACTTACCTTTGGCAGCAATAAAGAAGTGTGATAGCTGTGAGATGAACTCTCATAAAGAACTACCAGAGCTATCACTTGAGGTCTCTGTTATTAAAATAGAAATTAATGGCAAATAAGTGTGTGGGAGACAGAGAGGAGGAGAAAGGTATTCATGAAATTCCTATACAAACTGAAGAAGCTGAAGTCTATTTTTGTGAGCTATGTGAGAGAGATTTTGCTCATAAATCAAGCTGGTATAGACATATGAAGGAGCATAGAGAAGCCAAACCTACTGTATACTTAAAGCATGACAAAATCGATGGGAAGTATGATTGCTTTGAGTGCCATAAATAGTACTCTCATACAAGAGAATTGAAGAAACATCTTTTAAAAGCTCACAAAAAAGACATAGAAATTTAAAAGCATGAAGTTGAGTTGAAGCTTCTCAACAAAAGAAAATCCAGGGAATATTCTAAGCGACAGTGCCTGAATAAGCTAGTGAATTAGAGTACATAAAGAAGGCACGCAACCAACTAAACTCTGAAATAAAAAAAATCATGATCAAAATTCAATACAAGAAAATACCAGTTCTTGCGTAGATAGATTTAGATACTTCTCTTTAAAGTTATCTTATTCTAGAGGACTCCTTTGATAAGAAAGTTATCAATGATCATCAATATGCTTACAAGGTTTATCCTTTCAACTATCTCTTAAGTGATGATAAATATTAGATGGAGTTTACTAACGAGTATCAAGTACTCACTCAAGCAAAATTTAAAGAGTGTAAGTACTTAATCAAGCTAGATGCTGTTCTACTTGCCAAAGATCATGTTGCTTTCAGACTCCCACTCTATGAAATGACCCTCAGAGATTTCATTAGTGATCAAAGGAATCATAAGTAGCTTGCTTTGATAGCAACTTAAACCTTAGAAGGCATAAGAGAGTTACATAAGTTAGGCTTTGTTCACAGAGATTTGAAGCCTGAGAATATAATGATAAACTTTTCACCTGTAAGAGTGACAATTATTGACTTCAACAGAGCATTAAGAGTGGAAGTATCAAGGCTAGGAAGTGTAATGGGAACTCCAGGCTATTATCCAGAAAGAGAAGACTGGAGAGACGGAGACTTTCAATGGGATTTTTGGGCAATAGCAGCAATAATAATAGAATGCGATATGCCACGCAAAGATTATTACTCAACAAGGTGTGAAAAGGATGCGAAGCATAGAATAAAGAAATTTATAGATAAAACAAGAGTATCTCAAGCAATGAAATAGATGGCAGAGTAAGTAATAATCAAGCCAAACCCGCGATCAGACATATCGATAGAGTAAATAGAATAGTGGCTGAGTAAAATAAACTACAGACCTCTCCCACATTATCCAAAAGTGCATTTTAGTGATTAAATTAAATACATTTACTATATATTTCACATTAAAACCTATTAATAACCCCAACCCCTAACAAATTCCCTACAAATCAAAGCACTTATAAACCTCATTAAGGGGTTTTGGGGTTTTGATTAATTGATTATATTCACGATTATTATGCTATTTTAGCTAAATCTGATAAGAGTGCATTCAGTTTCAGGTTCCATCAAAATTTAAAAAGCAGTATAGATATTAAATTATATTTTTATTTCTTTACATTTTTAAATAATGCTTCTAATCCTTGAATATTTTAACTTCTCTATTAAATAAACATTGTTAAATTTAACGTATAAAATTATTTTTCTTATGAAACTAATAATTTATCAAATTATATTTATTTATTAAACTTCTATTTCATTCAAATGTTATCAAGTTATTCATTAAGTATTTAATATTTAGATATCAAGAAAAAGAAATCTTTAAAAAATATAATATTTTTAAAAGCATAGGCATTCTTATTTTTCATAAATTTCCCATAAATCATCATTTTGCTTTTGCTATGAAATTATACAATTCTTTATAAGAATGTCATATTTGTAGTCTTAAAATGGCAAATATTAAATCTTCTTCAAATTTTGTCACTTCAATTAATTAATATAATCATTAATAAATTTAACCAATAATACTTGTTTATAATACAAATTTAATTTGTGAAAAAAATTTTAATAAGAGCAATGGAGCTTTTATCGTTATGAGACATAATAATTTATTCTATTTTGTGGTATTTTATGGGTAGAAAAATAGAAAATCTTTATAATGAAGTATTGTAGTTTATATAATTTAATCATGGGTGATCTCCTGACGTCATCTATTACTTGCAGAAGTCGTTGTGACTGGAGGTCTTCGACTTTGACGGTAGGATTTAAAAGCCAAATATTATAATTTTATCAAATTTTGTCAAGGACAATCAAAACCCCAAAACCCCTTAATGAGGTTTATAAGTGCTTTGATTTGTAGGGAATTTGTTAGGGGTTGGGGTTATTAATAGATTTTAATGTGAAATATATAGTAAATGTATTTAATTTAATCACTAAAATGCACTTTTGGATAATGTGGAAGAGGTCTGTAGTTTATTTTACTAAACCACTATTCTATTTACTCTATCGATATGTCAGATCGCGGGTTTGGCTTGATTATTACTTACACTGCCATCTATTTCATTGCTTGAGATACTCTTGTTTTATCTATAAATTGCTTTATTATTTGCTTCACATCCTTTTCACACCTTGTTGAGTAATAAACTCTGAGAGGCATATGCATTCTATTATTATTGCTGCTATAGCCCACAAATCCCATTGAAAGTCTCACTCTCTCCAGTCGTCTCCTTCTGGATAATAGCCTGGAGTTCCCATTACACTTCCTAGCCTTGATACATCCACTCTTAATGCTCTATTGAAGTCAATAATTGTCACTCTTACAGGTAAAAAGTTGATCATTATATTCTCAGGCTTCAAATCTCTGTGAACAAAGAATAACTTATGTAACTCTCTTATGCCTTCTAAGGTTTAAGTTGATATCAAAGCAAGCTACTAATGATTCCTTTGATCACTAATGAAATCTCTGAGAGTCATTTCTTAGAGTGGGAGTCTGAAAGCAACATGTTCTTTGGCGAGTAGAACAGCATCTAGCTTGATTAAGTACTTAAACTCTTTAAATTTTGCTTGAGTGAGTACTTGATACTCTTTAGTAAACTCCATCTAATATTTATGATCACTTAAGAGATAGTTGAAAGGATAAACCTTGTAAACATATTGATAATCATTGATAACTTTCTTATCAAAGGAGTCTTCTAGAATAAGATAACTTTAAAGAGAAGCATCTAAATCTATCTATGCAAGAACTGGTATTTTTTTAATTGAATTTTGATCATGATTTTTGTGATTTCAGAGGTTAGTTGGTTGCGTGCCTTCTTTACGCACTCTAATTCACTAGCTTATATTCAGGCACTGTCACTTTAGAATATTCCCTCGATTTTCTTTTGTTGAGAACCTTCAACTCAACTTCATGCTTTTAAATTACTATGTCTTTTTGTGAGCTTTTAAAAGATGTTTCTTCAAGTCTCTTGTATGAGAGTACTATTTATGGCACTCAAAGCAATCATACTTCCCATCGATTTTGTCATGCTTTAAGTATACAGTAGGCTTGTCTTCTCTATGCTCCTTCATATGTCTATACCAGCTTGATTTATGAGCAAAATCTCTCTGACACAGCTCACAAAAGTATACTTCTATTTCTTCAGTTTGTATCTGAATTTCATTAATACCTTTCTCCTCCTCTCCGTCTTCCACACACTTATTTGCCATTTATTTTCTATTTAATAACAGAGACTTCAAGTGATAGCTCTGGTAGTTCTTTATGAGAGTTCATCTCACAGCTATCACACTTTTTATTGACGCCAAAGTAAGTCTCGTTTAGTTTGATGGAAGTGCTGTTGTTTTTCTTAAAATGTTAGCGCTCATATTTAAATTTGAATTTAAAATTATAAAACTACCTCTATAACTGAGAGCTTAAAGGAGAGCTTTGCAAGCCTACAAGATTCAAGAGAAGTTCTTAGAGTATTAGAGAAGAATTGTGAGTGTTAAGAGACGATCCAGCTCTACATATGGGTGAGGAAGTAACCATTTTTACTTTCAATAATAAGTTGATTATAGTACGTACCGATTTAGGAGGTGCACCTAATTAAGTACGTACTGCTTTAGGAGGTATTTTGTGATTTTATGATTAAAATTAGGGTGCTCCTAATTAAGTACTAGTATTCATTAATGCTCCTAAATAAGTACTAGCATTTTAGGAGCTGCTCCTAATTAAGTTCTTACCAATTTAAATTTAAAGATATGGAACTATAACAGTAGATATTGATATCAATCTCTCAAGTTACAAACCAGTTCTCACAACCTTCTCCATATCCTTCTTAGAGGTTGACCTCCTATAGGATGCCCATATTTAATAGTAAGTTTTTTAACAGTAGGATCAAGAACTATATATTAAAAATTTGAAATTCAATAACAAGAGAAGGAACAAGGATGGAGTCAATAAATGATGCAATGAAAAGAGTGCAAGCACAAGAATAGATTCAAAGATTTAGAATCAAGGAGCATTTGCATCGCTGCCTGGTGCAGCAAGGTAATGAATTTATAGTAACTCATTTTGATTATATAGTTGGTTTGTTCTTGCCAACGATGGAAGGTACCAAAATTTATTTCAAAGAGCGATACTCTGCGAAGAGAAGAAAGCATTGAAATTTAAGATGTAAAGTTTGCAGAGATTCCAAACTATCCAGAAATCTCAGTGACTAACTTATATGATGATGCAACGAACGACCCAGAGGTTTCGTTGTACCTGCCTACTAAGAAACAGTTGTCAAATAAACTGCCTGAAACTATTTCTTTGGCATACTTGCAACAATCAAAGGTGACTACCTGAGAGAAATTATTCAAGAATCTTATAAGAAAAGGTACAGCATCTCTTCAGAAGATAAGGACACACAAGGGATCAAGATAAGTGAGAGCTAGCTATCAGAGCTGCAGAAGCACCCTTATATTTCAAGTAAGATGATTTTTAGCTTAACTCTTTAGAAAAATTTGATAATGGCATCTTTTTGATGAAGGAATAGAGCAAGCTTCACAGAGAGAGAAAGTCGCAGACGAAGTTTGAAGTTAGCAAGAGACTTTATTCAAATATTTAGCCGCCAGAGTCAATGAACATAGATGCTGGAGCTGGCAGCAAGAGAAGAAACCTTGGTGGAGGGAAGCAAGAAGTAGAAGAAAAGAAAGAGAAGCCAGCTCTCACGAAAAAGTTTTAAATGTGACTTAAATATTCATTAACTTAACTCTAAAACTTATTTATATACATTCACTCTCCCTTAATTAGCACACTTTTATGCCAACTAATTATCAACTCTCTTAGCTGAACTTTTTATAAAATCGACTGTATCAATAGGTAGCTCATGCATCAGGTGGTATAGCAGCAGTTTCTTATAATAACCTTTTAGTATAACCCTGTGGAATTCAATTCCATTAAACTATGGACTGTAAGGTACGTTGAACACTGGCGCTATTCTAAGTTGTTCATAACTCTTCCTTGTATCTTTTGTCTTATGAACAGAAAGATTTCAACAAACAGTATAATCTCTTATTCAGGGTACTTCTCTCTCAACTGTTCTAAGAACTTAATATATTGGTCTGTCTTAATAGAGCGAGGATGAATAACATAGGTTTCTAAACCAGTATCCTCACTAATTACTCCAAGAATTGCCATCGTTTATACCTTGACTTTCTAGTCATATACTTCTATAGTACAATGCCTCTTATATCAAGACTTCTAGATGAAAGTGTTGAAGGTAAACACAGCCTCGTCAGCATGTATAAACTTAATATTATTCTATTAGGCTCTCTGCATTTAATTATAAATATAATTTAAGTTGTTATTGTAAAATGGCAGAGTGAAATCAATCACTCTCTTGATACGATTAACACCTTTGTAAGAGATACAATTTCGATTATAAATGTTTGCAACAGATTATGCAGAAATCTTCAACTCAGGGAACTGGCGGTGAAACATAAGAGCTCGTTGGTCGAGAGAATAGTGAGCCCAATAATTCAAAGTTTTTTCATTAATTAGATAGTCAATTTGCTTCTATAGAAACTTTGACTTCCTCTAAGGCATAGAATTCAGCAATTATTGCTTTAGTTATACTGGCTATAAGACAGTGGGATCGAACAGTTGATGGACTTCGCTTTAAGAGCAGTGCAATAGACTTATAGTTCAGAACTAGTTTAACTTATTCACTGGATATATCACATCCATATCGCAGTTTAAACACTAAATCTATATACTCTTCATCATAAATAGACCCCAAAGGTTGCTATTTTTGTCTCGCATTTAATTAATAACCCCAACCCCTAACAAATTCCCTACAAATCAAAGCACTTATAAACCTCATTAAGGGATTTTGGGGTTTTGAATGCGAACTTTTCAACATAAATTTATGCTTTGTATATTTTTTCATTTATGATTAAAAATATATAACTATTTCTTAAATAACCTCCATTTTATAATTGATTGAATGATGTCTATTTCTTAAAATATGATTATTTTTACATATTCAAAGAACTGCTTTTCTATTTTAAATTATGATCTGCGATTAAATCCCTTCTTCTCTTATTTTTGGCAGAAGTATGCAATTAAATATATTCTTTACTTTCATTATTGCTCTGAGCTTTGCTTTGTAAATTTACTTCAATTTTTTCTATCTGTTTTTTATGCAGCATTAATCATAAATATTTACCAAAATTTGATATTAATACATTCTTAAGTAGTTTTCACTCATTAATGCATATTATTCATTGAGCATTGAGATAATGAATATAATGAGCCTCTGAACTCTTTTTAAATATAATTGCTTTGACGACATTGACATGAATCATTAAATATTAAAAACAAAAATTCCTTAAATAAAGCTTAATATAATGTATATATATATATTTATATATTAAAAGAAAGGTAAAGTTGCCTTAATTTATACATTAATTATACCACATCAAAATAAACAGTAGATACTATAGATATTTCAGTATATAAGTGAATTTATTCTCTATAATATAATTTTAGTAATTTATTAATACAGTGATTTTATTTTTTTATATTAGTTATTGAAATAATGTTAGTTTTACGAGCCAGATAAAACCCCAAGAGTAAAATTTTAATTAATTGTGAATTTGAAATTAAATAAATATAGTATTTTTATTATTATAATTACTTTTGGTAGTTAATATATATAATATTAGTAACTATAATCATTATTATATATTTAATATATAAACCCCAATACATATGTGCATAAGAATTTGATAAGTGCGTAAACGAATTTAATTAAATGTGTTTAATACGAAATAACGAGGATTATAAAATTAAAGTACTTTGTAGTAGACGGACATGACCTCCCGAATTTTGGAATTTCTCAGAAAACCGCGTTTATTTTTTGCCCTTGATTTTTGCAGAATTAAATCGAGCGAAAATCGTAGAGCAAGAATTAAAAAATCAAAATGAAAATGAAAATCGGAAATGTGGACGCCGAAATCTTTTTTAATTACTGAATCAAAAATGTGGAAAAAAATGAGGCATATTTGAATATTTAGAATAAATTAAATTAATTATTAAATTAAAATGAAAGTCTAATTATAAGGCAATATGCAAACAAGGGTAATTAAATAAATTTTTTAAAGAAATTAAATTAAAATAAATAATTAGTGGTCTTCCTCTTCATCTTCTTCATCTTCATCTTAATTATTATTTTTGATTTTGTTATTATTTATATTAAAAAAACTGGCAGAGTTGAATTGATATTTTCTGGTTTAATGTCTCTGTGAATAATTTTTCGAAAGTGCATTTGTATAGTAAAAATATTATCAGGCTTAATGTCTCTGTGTATTATATTTTCAAAAATATTTTTGATTTATTTCTCTAGCATTTAGAGTCTATGTCTGTACAAAATTTGAGTAACCAAGGATTTAAATTTAATTGCATTTATTTGCAGAGTTGATTTCATTTATTTTTAATTATTATAATTTTAGTTTCTCAATTCCCTAGTTATTATAATTCCCTTGAGACTTAATTCTGAATATTTAAAATGCCGAAAATGCCATTTCCCCGTATATATTTCCCGTATTTAATTATTATAATTATTTTTACTTCTCAAATAAACCCCAAAACCCCTTATCACTGCCAGCTTGACTTTATTATTATCATTATTATGTTTCCCCTGTAAATTGTTCTTTTAAGTGTGTAGGCTTGAATGCTGCCTCTTTTTTTATAATTTTATAATTAATTATTAATTTATTATTAATTTAACTCTTTAACAATGTACTTATCGTTTATTCTGAAAATTATACATAGAGATTTAAAACCTGAAAATATTTTAATTAAATTGTTAGAGTTTTTGAAAATTAAGAATAATAAGAATAATTAAGATGAAGATGATGAAGAGGAAGATGATGATGAAGATGAAGAATTTATTTAAATCTATTAATTATAATTAATTAATTAAGCTTTCCAGCTTTCAATATGAGTCACTGTTTTATTCTGTAGCTGAATGGGTGTCACTATCTTATTCGGAATCTGAACTTGAGTGTTTTTTGGCTTTTGATTTTCTCTTAGACTAATTCTTGGATTTTCTGGATTTTCTTGACTTCTTGTCTTTATGAATATTTTTAGATTTTGTTGATTTTTTCTTGGCTTATTTTTCTGGAATTTGAGAGCCACTAGGTTTGCATTAGACATGATTTTCGAGAGAGGCACTTTTTATATAATTGGCAAGGCTAAAGTTTAGAGTTGGATATTTTTGCACTTTGCACTAGAGTCCATAAGTTGTTGAGCACTCCACTGAATGCTCAAGGAATTAATCCCATTTTACGAGTGAAGTTTAGTAATCGATTTTCTAGTTAAAGTTCCTAATAATGTTTGAAATACGAATTTTGTCTTAATTAATTCCCTAGAAATTAGATTAAATAGTGTAGATTTTATGATCAAGTCCAAGGAAGTCCTAAATTAATGCGAGTTCTCCAATTGAAACTATTTTATTTTTGTCCATTTAATAAGCTTGGGGAACTTAAGTGTTAATAGCACACATATTTTCATTATCAAGATAAACATACCAAATTGATTGAATTTTCTTGAATACAATGAATGCTTTTTCAGTACGATTTAAAACTTACATAATGATTGGGGTTTTCCCATAATTGGTAAGAGTTGCAGTTATTCCATATCGGAATCTATTTTCAGTCTAAAATTCATACTTTGAAAATTTTTCACTACAAGTAAAGCTGTAATGCTTAAAAGATTTGTCAGGTAATGCTCCATAAAAATTTTCAAAGTCCATATAATGATTGTAGGTGTAAATATCTTCAATAATTTTAGTCTCTTCATAAAAAATAAGCAAATGTTGAAGAATTTCTTCGTGGCTTATAATAACAGGTTTACCCATAACTTAATTAAGTGCATTGAATTACTGAACTATTAAAAGTGGAAATTTCTCTTAAAGGTTGTCGAATTCACCTTTGCAATTTAAACTTGAAATGTTCAAGCTACTTTTTGTGTTTTCCTTATAAAGAGGACCCTAAATTCTTGACAAAGTATAGTCATCACAGTTCTCTTTTAAAAAAGAAGGCGCAAATCTGGCAATTACAGTGGAAATGAAAAGAATTTTAAGTGATTGAATGCTCACTTTTTGGGTCAATATCACCATCAAATTTAAAATGTTTTAGATTTATTTCTAATACCCTTTTAGGGTCATAATTTACTGGTTAATTTTAACCTTGATTTTGTTGAAGTTGAACTTACTGCATCTATTAAGGTAAAAAACTTTAGCTTGGAGGATTTAAAACTAACAAAGGATTTTGTTATTAATTTCTAGGAAGATTCTACTAGAATTAATTTGGCTGGTTATTGAAGTTTTGCAATGAATTATTGCCTTAATTTTAGTTTTATTAGGAACCAGCTCCTACAAAGTTTATAATTTATGAGATTTATTATCTCGAATTTTGGATTGCATCGGAGATATTCTCCCAACTGCCATAAGATGAATTTGAATTGTATTAATTCATGCTAGATAAAATTGTTTAAAAAAACGAAAATAAGGTTGAGAAAAAGTTTTGGTTGTTTGTAAATATTATAAATAATTATAATTTGCGTCTCTCTTAAATAGCTTCGCATTTCCCCCAATATTTAAAGGACTGATTTTGTTTCACTTTTCACCCATTTTTCAAGAAAATGAATGGTAAAACGCATTTCTTGCTAATTTCGGCCACTTTTCAAGGCAAAATGAATAAAAAATGCAAAGTTAAAGCATAAAATTTAGAGAATATTAAATTAAGGATTTCAATAAGAAAAATTCGCAAAGTTCCCCATTTTCTAATTATGACTTCTTAATTAATTTGCTTTCTTATATATAATTATTGCGAAAATCGCTCTTATTTTCCTTACTTTTAAAATTCCAACTTTCTATTTTTGTGCAATTTAACTTACACAGTTTAAAGCCCAAGCCCTTAATTTTTATAAGCCCTAGTTCTCAAAAATCGCCATTTTAACTTAACTGCTCTCATTTTCAAGGTACCTACTTTTCAAAATGGCGAATTCCAACCTATAAAAATCGTGAATAATTATCAAGAAATTCGAGATAAATTAAATGTAAGAGCCTTGCAGATTTCATTTCAAATTCAATTAACTGTTCTTAATTCAACTTAAAAAGCTCTCCTTAATAATTTCTAATACTCGCAAAAATCGAATTAAATAAGGCCACTCTTGCTAGCAAGCCCCGCTTATTAACCTCGCACTTTCGCCTAGCTCACAAATCTTTTAGCGAAATCGATTCCAAGGCCGCTGTCAACACGTGATAAAAGCAGCGCCTCACCAAGTTCTAGTTGATACTGCTAATATTCATGCTCAGCTCTTTCATGAATGCTGCCCAGTAGCCCCTAAAAAGGTGAACTCCAAGCGACTTAATTTGATTACGCCCTGGTATTCAGAGGGTTCAAGTCTCGATTTTATCCAAGAGTACATCAATTCAACAGGTGCGATTCTATAGTGATAAGGCCCTAAAAACATTATTGGCAAAGCCAAATCCAGGTACTTATTCATATTACTATGTGATCTGTGGTAAGGTGCATTATCTAGTAGAATTAAAGTATTTTCTCTCCAACTAGTGTCAACTGAATCCAATACATTAACTAGTTTACATAGGAAGTACATAAATGAGTG
>ARYC01002493.1:0-67383 GCA_000711775.1 Oxytricha trifallax
ACAACTTCTACCCTACTCATCTTCCATGAATCTCACACTGAAAGAAGTTATTGAGGGAAAAGTAAAATTTGGATGCTCTGACTTTTGACTTCAATAACTCTCTAACCTAATGTCTATAAATTTTCATAGAAATATTCTACTTAGCTTATAGAATTGTCTATCAAAACATAATTCTAAATTTTTCAATATCTCTTCACCCAAGAGAGAAAACCTCGAAATCCTCTTTCGAACCCCCTCATAATCAAAAAGTTGTACTGTGATGGAAAAAGGAGTATATCTTCGTTCAGAGTGAAAGATAAGTGATGAGATCTGAATTCTAACTTTGGAATTGTGTCCGGAGTTTGTGTCCGGAATTTGTGTCCATTTTGGAATTGTGTCCATTTGACCAGAGATGATGTTTGTTACAATGTAACAAACATCAAAATTTGGTCGAGTACCCGCAAAAAATGAAATTATCTCAGGCAGCGATTTTTTCCACGACTTGACTCTAGAAGGAATAATGTAGATCAAAACATAAGCTACATGTTCCATCCTACTCATAATTAATGGAAAAAATCACTCAGAGAGATATTTCGATTTTAGTGAAAGTCAAAAAAAATTCATATGATTTCGTGTATTTTAACGATAAAAATGCGTATGAATTTCCTGATGAAAGACTCAAAGAAGATAAAATGTAGACCTTGATTAAATGCACAAAAAACTTATTTAGACCAAGTCCTCAAGTAATTTGGTTGAAGAGATAAGAAAGGAAGAAGTTTGGGGCAGAGAAATATTTAAAATCGATTTATCTCGATGGGGTAAAATTTTTTGTGAATACAACAAGAATGAAAGTTAGTCGTTAAATTTTTCTCTACATCTTATACTTTTAAAATTTTTTCATAGCTATTTTGTATAGAGAGATATTAATTTATCAGGAGTTAAAAATTTTAAAAGTTAAATTTAAAGGGTCTACAGTTAAGATATGATAAATCTAATTTGATTTATCGATGAGTCAAATTATTGGCTGTTAAAATATATCAAATTCAAATCAATATCAGTTAAAACGATACTATAAAAATCAAAAAATACTAAAATTCCATATTTAATTTAATTTTTAATTTTATTTTTGTAATTTACCATTTTAAATCTATTTTGATAATAACTTTTTGAAATTTATTGAAGTCTCTCTGCACTAAGTGTTCATTCTTGCCAACTATGATTACGGATAGCTTGGTTTTAAGAGCTATAAGAATGGTTAACGCAATACAAATTAAGGTATTGCCATTACCAATACCAAAATGTATTAAATGGTTTGCTTGTAGATTTTCACAAATATAATTAATGCACAAAATTTGAGAACTGTATAATTTAAAGCCAAGATTTTGCTGTAACTTTTCTAAGTCAGCACTCACACTTAATCTTTCATTTTGAAGCTTTTAATTGAAGTCTGTAGCTAATTAATGAAAGATATTTGCATTATCAAAGAGTTAAAGTAAATCTATGATTGTTTTATCAGAGAATGCTTCCATATTTCGTGGTAAGTTTAAGATTCTTTGAATTTCAGAACTATCTCCATTAAGACAATTCTCAAAAATATTGTTGTTGAGACTTACATTTTTTTCAATTTAAGCTTCTATAATTTACTGCTAAAGCTTCTAAATTTGAGAAATCTTATCAACCCACTGCACTTCCCTGCTCTACAACCTTTATGCAAGGCCTTTCATAAAGTATACCATAGTGTTTGAATCAATAACTTCTTACTTCTGTAAGAAAGTAGCCCTGGTAATTTAAATATATTCTTTGAGTATGTCAACTGTTTGAGAACAACTAAGAGCACAAATTTTAACAAAGTATTCAGTATATTCAACAGGAATATCTCTGATTAAGTGCAAGCCACCGTCTTGCCTGAGTAAAGTAATGAAAGGCACATTCAAAATAAAGAATGAAGACGGTATAAGCTTCTAAACTTAAGTATCAATTTCAAATACTGACCAAGTTTAACCCATTAATTGTAAAATATAAGGGTGAGTAGAATCTAATTTCTGCACCTAAGCAAGCTGTTTTGTGAATGCTGCTACGTTATTAAAGAATACATAGTTTGCTAAACCTAGAGTCTGTCTTGTATTAGGCGAGCGTATTAATAACAAGATTGATTCTTGAATTAATTCATCTTCAACTGTTAATCTTTCACCCATAGAATAACCAAGAGCAGCTAAAAAGATACGTGGCTTCGAATCTTAATCTATATTATTATTGCTTTGAATTAAATCCACTAGCAATGAAAACAAGTTGTACTGCATTTATTCTTCATTAGCGTTCTCAAAATTGCTTAGGAATAAAAAAAGTGATTAAGTGTTTCGAGTAACTATTTCTTGTAGAATGCAAGACCTTTCATAATATTTAGATTTTTTGAAATTTTCTGAGTGTTATATGAGAATTTCATGGCCAATGATCGAACCATAGTTAATAAAAATTTGAGGTAAGGGTTCTTTATTTTGTTTTTAATCGCTTGCAAAGCTTACGTTAGTAGTGAAGTCACTCTCCTTGACTTATTCGTAGGTTGCAGTAACTTCAAGAGGCTCTGAAATTAAAGATTTACTTTTAGAGCTGTGCTTCACCTACTTTGGTTTATAGTTATTTACATACTTTCTCACAAACTACTTAAAATCAAAAGTTTTATTATAACCTGCAAAATCCGGCTGCTAGAGCAGCAATTTCAGATTATAGTTGTTTTAGTGCAGAAATTCTTTAGCACGATTGATTTTAGCACTATCTTGAGCATTTTAATACTCAGATTTAATACCCTTGATTTTACCAGGATCATCAAAAATTGAATTGGAAATATTATTTTCAAAAATCCAAGGGAAGTTTTATTATTCGGGTGCCTTTCTTGGCACTTGTAAATCATTTATACCTTCTAAATAGAAGATAATATTGAGAATTTAAGCTTACCAGCACTCGGATTTAAAAGTTAGTGAAGGTCGATTTCAGAATTATTCTAAAATCCAGTGACTGGATTCATCTAATTTATGCTTAATTTTAATGATTAATTCGATTGGATTTTAGTATTAAACAGCTGGATTATTAAAATTTCGACTGGATTATTGATCCTTAACTATATAAAAAATCACATTTTTGCTTTTATCTTCCGGATTTATTGAAATCTCATAGCCAAACCAATTCAAATAATGATTATTCACTATAACTCATTAATCAAGTAGCTTAGAGTTGCAAGGAGGTGGGTGGTTGAAGAGCTATGATAATTTTTTTGATTTTTCAAGATGGGCCAAAGCCAAAATTGGCTTTTTGAAAAAATGTCAAAATCCGCGGTAACTTTCAAAATTCAAATCTTTCCCCGTCCATAACTGAAGTATAGCCAGTAGAAATGTGAAGACGGGAATAGATAGAAGTTAATGGCACCCAAAATAGAAAAATCGAGTCGCCAGTTTGGACCCTGAAAAATGGCCTTTGGCTTAAGCCAACACGCTGGATTATAGGGGTCAGGTCAGTATGATAGTATACCAATCTTAAAAAATCTCAAGAACGGCCCCGACAACCTACTGGATTTATGGTTGCTATGAACTTAAAATTAAAAATCACACTAATACAATCATATAAATCAAATCATAATCAAATTTTGTATAAGCTACGATAAAGTCAACCCTTCTTTTTGCATTCTCTGAATCGCCTCCCTCAAATTAAGTTAAAATCTGTACTTTTAAATTTCCTTATTTATCGATATATTTAAAACTTTTTATCAACTTATAAATTCTATGTGTACATACGTATTGGGGTTTATGTAATATAGTAAATTATTTTTATAGAGAATCTAAACTCACTTTTAGCAATTACCCTTACCATTATAATTGATATAAGCGCTATTCTGTAGGTTTAATGCGCTAAGGGTTCTTTTAAAATGGGTTTATATGACTCCTCAGATCGATTTTTAAAGCGAGCTTTGAATCTCAGAGGTGACAACGCTGGTAATGCAGCTTCTAATATGAAAATTGTTGGACCAATCATTAAACTTAAGAGTCAATAATTCAAGACAGACACTATGAATGAAGATTACATAGGAAAGACCAAGAAGTTTATTATTTTGTTATTTTAAATACTACATTATCAATATTATTTTTTATATGCGTAAAACAAAAATACTGATATAAATAAAAGAAGTTGCAAAAAATCCTAAATGTGCTGGATAGCAAGATGAAGAGTGTATTTGATAAACAAAATCAGGAAAATCGTGGTGAAGATATCAAAACTGAAATTAAGAGTTTACTCTTGAGATAGAGGCTTGAGAAGAAAATGCTCAATATTCACAAAATTAATCACATTTTATTTATATAAATTCTGTGTGTATAGAAATAATTATTATGAAAACCATTCGCTTCTTATTTAAATGTTGTCTATATTATTAAATATTATCTGACATAAATATAATGTTATAGTTGAATTATCTTAGAAGGAGTGCAAATTGAGCAAGGTGGCCAAGATAAAGAACTAGAAGATAATTGTTCAGTATATTTAGGGAAATCATTTGATACACTTGGCAAAGTTATTGAGAAGGTTAAAACAGCTGCTCAGTATGACGATCAAATGAAAAACACAATCAAAATGCAAATAATTAAGAAATAGATTTTAATTGATCTTAAAATTATCTTATAATAATTAATTAATTAATTAATAGAATGGCAAAGACTTACTTTAAATTTGCTTAATTTTCAGATAAGATCCTAAACATAAAAATTTAATAAGATTTTACCTCTATATAATGTAAAAATAAGAAAAATTCCTACTCTTCTTATCTAAGAAAACATAAAAAAATGTCATTTGTAGTTTACGTAAGATGGAAATCGACACTTGTCAAGGAGTAATCAAGAGAAGTCTTCACAAAGTAAAGAAAACAGAGGAAGAAGTAGCAAGATAGTCAATCAGGTATGGTCTTCAATCACTAAATCTAGAATATTAAAAAGCTTCTCATTATTTTAAATTGACCCCCCAAATATTCATAAAAAACTAAAAAAATAAACTTTAATTAAAACTTCAGATATCATTCCTCGACTTCTAGATATTGTCAGTAAATACAAGGAAAATGTAGAGGGAGAATTCATTGCACATTCTAAAGACACTCCCGCATGGTTCTTCCTAAGGTAAGTTCATAATAAACTTCAATTTTTATTGATTCAATCTTATTAACAAGATATATTAAAAAAAATTAGTATAGAGCGTAAGAAATATTCTTAGATAAATGGAAACTGTAAAAATGAAGAAATCTTATGTCAAAGTTTCTCAAATTAAATCAAATATCTAAATGTATTGTAGATATATGTTAAATATGATTTGATTTAATACACTTCTAAAGGGGGAAATTTTCCATCCTTAAATTTACAAATATATTTTAGTGTATATTTTATATGTAAGATAATTTGATTTTTTATTTGTGAAATATCTTATTGTAAGGATATATTAAACAATCTTATTAAATTACAAATGCTGCGTTAACCTATTTCTATCATTTTTTAAATTATGGAATTAGTAAAAAAAACTTAGATTTAAATATGATTTAAATATAAGACAAGTTTATAAAACTCAAATAATATATAGAAAAATATATATGTTTTAGTATTACTGAAATAAATTAAATTCGTTCTTGTTATAAGAAAATACAATAAAACATTGTACAGGACAGGAAACTTAACTTAAAGCTTTTTTTATTATAACATACAAAAACCCGGAAACCCACCCCCCATTTCTTTAATAAACTGTATTGCTTAAAGTGAATATACCTAGTAATCATTGATATTCAAGCTTGACATAATCACCATTCATTTGATAGTACTCATCTTCGCTTTCGTGGCAATTTTCTTGCTTGAATGCTTTCTTAAGGAGGCTATAGCCATATACACAGTCAACAATAAAGGGTAAAACCATCATAGCCATAGCAAGAGATGGAGTAAAAAGGAACTTAAAAGTGACTAATACTGTCAAAGCCATACAAGCAAACTAAACGAAATATTAAGATTCAAATTATTGAAACTTACCAATGATCTTGAAAGTTGTCTTGGAGCTTCATTTCTAAAGAATGAATAATTGCATGAGAAAGCATAGCAAACTGCAAGAACTGTGACGATCATTCCAAAGTTTAATGAGTAAAACTTGAAATTTACCAGTTCGCAAATGAACATAGTGAAAGATAGGGTGCTCTGGATGCTGATTAAAGTTAAAGCAACAATTTTATCATAACCATTTGAAGAATATAGAGCGCCATGCTTCCAGTTGTCAAAGCCAATAGTGGTTAAGAGATGATCTTAGAATTTGTAAACTTTCTTTTCTAGCAAATACTTTTCAGTAATTAAAACGAAACTTAAAGAGACAAAGGCATCAATAGAAAGCATCACTGCTAACATGAAAAAGCTCATTTCATTAAGGAACTCTCCTTGAATTATGTATTAGAATGAGATTCCAAGGCAAATAGAGGCAACATAAGACTTTCCAGCACTTGAAAGTGCAACTTATGCGAATCTGTGAAGTGGGAATCCAAAGTATGAATAGATCTCCCCTGTGATATAAACAGAGGTGGCGATTGCCATCACAAAACTAACATGAGTAGAGTGAGCTATAGCAAGAATGCAAAAGAACAATTCTGCAAATATTAGGATTGCTCCCATCAGCTAAATATTGAAGTTTGATGCTTTTAAGTTAAATCCATTCATCTTGTAATTAGTGAGGCAGAAATCTTTGAAAAGATCCTTATCTAAAATAGATTTTACTTGCTAAATTGCTTAATCGACTTAAGTCTCCTCTTACTATTCGTTTTAAAATTCCTCTGGTTGTTTGAATTCTTCAAGAATCAACTGCTCTCTGACTTCAGTGTCGAAGCCTGACTTTTAATTGGAGTATTCTTTGTAGATTTATTAGGAGAACCTAAGCCAAAAAAAAATTAAAGTAAGTCTTAAGATCAAAAAGATTTTTATTAAGAAAATATGAAAAATTAGAATATTTATTATTTACGTAAGTAAAACGTCTGGCTTTTCATATTTCAATTAATTTACCTTACTTAAAAAACTATATTTTTAGAAAAACTGCCTATGTTCACAATTTATTATACGAAAAGTATAAAAAAAATGCTTTTTCAATTATGATCATAGTCTTTCAAACTATATTAATTGCTCAATAATCGCTAGTAATATATTTTATGAATGAAACTTCTTATTTTTCATCAATGTCTATTTATTTATAAATAAATACTTGACTCTTCATTATTTTAATTATTTTCATTTCTATCACTGGCATAATAATTTTAATTTCTTTAAAAATAAAAAACTGTAATGGGACTCGATTTTAAATGACCCCCATTTATTAAGCTGATGTGAAGCTATCTAAATAGAATGGAGCAAGTAATATCATATTCAAAATGGCTCCTTAGCTTATAGATTCGATTGAAAGAGCCAAAGTTAATGCGATACACACAGCCTATAATTATTATAAAATTTTACTGGTTCATTTATTTCCCATTAAATTTAGACAAATTAACTTAAAAAATTCCTTCACAATTTACTTCCTCCTAAAAATAGTAATTTACATTAGAATGGAAGAGATCAGCTATCTTTGGGAGATCGCTTGACATGCTTATAAAGCCCAATATGCTGTAACCAATCAATAAAATTTGAGCTGGACTACTAGTCTGAATAAACTACATTTAAATTTTATTAGACAAATGAGTCATTTAAAGAGAGTGAATTTTATATACAGTAAAAATAATTCAGATAAGCTCAGTAATTTTAATTTCAAATTTGGATGGTAAAATCATTTGTAATATTTATTATTTTAAATTTAACTAATTGAATTAAACATACACCATTTAACATTAAGCTTCCAAAGACCATTGCGTGCAATACTTCCCCAATCAAAACCCCTTAGACAAGGCTTCTCTGACAAGACTTATTCTTTCTCATCTTAATATTTATAATTAAGAGATTTTATTTATTTAATTATGAATAAACTCTATTTTTCTAAGTAATTTATAATTAATTTAAATTTTTAATATAATAAATCTCAGTGTTTTTCCAATTTTCATAAAAGATGTGGTCGCCTAGTGTTTTGAGGTGAGCATCTGAGTGTTTTTAGGGTGTAAAATAAGACTACATTTTATTATAAAGCTGTTTGAACTTAACTAATAATATTCTTATTAAATATGCAATATATCGATCAATATTCTCTGTCCTTCAATAAAACACTCTCTTTGGTGCAGGATCCTGTCCACGTTTATGATAAAAAATAAGTATTTTAGTTGAAGTTTCATAAGTTTAAATTTCTTATTTTTTATATACTATGCTAGAAAAATACCTGTCGTACTTATGTTAAAAAATAAAGTGATGGAAGGCGATTTTTTTTCGCTTAATTAATAAATTTTTCTATTTTTTCTGATATTTTAATTACTATAACATCATTTTATGACAAGATTTTAATTAAATTTGTCATGCTTAATCTATTCTTAAAATCAACAAATGAAGATCATAAAGGATGTGAAACATATCTCCTTCACAATTACCTTTTATACTAATATTTTATAGATAATTGAAGGGAAATTGATAAAATATACATTAAGAATTTTTTAAACCAGGAAAATTTTCCCTCCACACTCTCTATCATAAAAATATATTGATATTAAGACTTCAATGTTATTTTTAAATAATATTTTTGATGATAAACTAAACCTCATCTTAATCAATTTTAATTTTAGCTTACCTTCAGATTCTTAGATATAATAATTGAATGAGCCATTTAAAAATCTATTAAAAATATTTTAATTATAGGAGTAGGAGATTCAAAAAGCCATCCACTATAATATGGAAATTGTTCCAGACATTCGAGTTTTTCTAGAGTTCTCTTGTTTTAATTGGGAAGAAATTTTATTGTAAATTTCTCAAACTCCAGTCTAATCGCTCATGAACATATTCTTTTTGGAATGACATGTTGTAAACTAATCCTACTAGATTTAGAACTATAAACAAATTCTATTTTTAATTATAATTTTATAAATTAATAGGAAATTATTTACAATTAAATAATTTTATAAGAACCTCTTTCTTTATATGAACTGGATATCTCTCTTTCAAAAACATTTATTTATAAAAAATGATATATATAAAGTATTGTTAGTATCAAGTATTTACTAAGTCTAAAAACATTTAGATATTCTCACAAATATGATCCAAAAAGCTTTAAGCTTATTTATTAGATTTATCAGCAAGCTAAGCTTTGCAGTTATTAACAATGAATGAATAAATTTTGATTTTATTGCTACCAATCTCAAAATCTTCATAATCTTTGCCCATTTCTTTCAGAGGCCACGCTAGTGGTATTGTTTCAAATAACGATTGGTGATAGTTTTTAGTCTTTTCATGCACTTTTTCTAATTCAAAGAAAGTTTAATAGCAAATTAAGATGGGGATTTTATTAAATTATTATGAATATCGGGATGAATACACCAAATAATTTTAGTTCATCTTTGGCTTTGCAAATTAAGTAATTTCCAATAGCCAATCTCTCATGATTCTTGCATTAAAATTTAAGGTTTTTATAGAAAATAGTAAAGGATTTCTACTAATTAATAAATTACAGAATTTATATTGATTCCAGTTATCAGCAATATAAGTGAGTAAGATATCCCCAGTTTTCTAATAAACTTCAGTTTTAAAAGTGAGCCATTCACAAAGAATTTCATTTGGAATTTCCAATTTACTCAAGAATTTAACTAAAATACGAGAAGATTCATTATGAATTGGAGATTCTTTTTAAAGCCACTCTTCTACTACAGCTAAAAGACTCATTAAATAAAAAAGTATTTGATATGTCAATTAAGAGATTTATTTACGAAAACTTTAAATTAATGTTACGTTTTTATATTTTATTTACATTTAAAACTCTTTTTCTTGAGCAAGTAATCACGAATGTTCTCATCCATGCCAGCTAATTTAAGATACCCTAGAACAAGTGATGTTAGAATCTTTGGGTGATAATCATCTACATTTGATGGTTTTATTCTATCTAAGTTGATTATTGGTATCTTATGAATGATCTACTCATGAAGAACTTTGTGTAAGTTGAGGTTAGTGGTTTCTAGAAGTCTCTTAAGCAACTATTCACAATAGTTCTCAATGATCTTTCAAGCTCTTAGTCTTCAACTAGTACATGTAATTAATGAACTGCTGGTATAAGGATGATTTAAATACAGAATTCGCTTATTTAGAAATCACAACCACTTTCAAATTCATTTAGATGCCATTTAAGTGATTTGTTGTCAAGGGCGAGGAGGTATTTGAAAAATTGGGTAATAAGCTGAATTCTAGTTTTAGTCAAAGCTTCTTTGTATTCTTTGCATATCAAAAGTTTATCAAGTGACTTCTACGAATTTAGTTCTAATTTTGTCATGGTATCTTGGATGAAGGACATTAAATTGCTCATCCATAATTTCATGTCTATTAGTTTCTCGTTCATATCATCAAATGTTATGATCTTTTTTCCTATTAGAAAAGTGAAGCATTCTAATTGGGCTGTTAATTGATCAAGAGTTTTTTATCTTTCAGAAAGTATTGTTTTTCTTGCCTCTGCTTTCTAGTTATTATTGCCGTTCAAAGCCTCGTCTTATTTTTTATCTTCAAAACTAATCTTCGCAAGTCTTTTGAATATGGCTTTTTCACCTCTTTTTTAAACATAATAGTCAAACAGCCATTTCTCTGGGTCATCTGGCATGCCTTCAGAATTCTTAGGAGGCATGTTTCTGATTAGAGCATCCCATAATTTCATGCATTACTTTCTCAGCACAGTCTCTGGAGCCATAAACTTCTCAAATATGTACAAGACGAAAGTAAAGATTGAAGGATGAATAGACCTCTTCTAGTTTGGAAGCATGAGCAAGTGGACTTTCTTCTAAGAAACTTTAGTGATTTTATTAAGCATTTTAGCACAATTATCTATGACTTCTTGGGAAAACTCAAGACTATTATGACACATCTTTAGTGAAGCAAGAACATTGTGAGCTATCTCAAGGCAAAATCTATCTATTAAGGGATCGAAATCTCTTATGATTGTGAAAATCTTGGAGAAGCATAAAACCGAAGAAAGTCTCTTAAATGGATCTGGATGGTTTGAGTTGCTTTCAATTCTATATTTTACAGTATAAATGAGGGGTGAATGGAATCTAAATTTTGTAATTTTAAAATCAATAAAAATTAATAGAACCCATAAATTAAGAAATTTTAGAATAAATAAATGGATATCTTTTTTAATAACCAATACTGTTAAGAAAATTTTTTTTTTAAAGTGCAAATAAATATTTCAGTATATTTATATAATTTATGATTATAGCTTTTGTAAATTTTTATAATTATATTTATTATAAAAATCAACAAATTTTTTATTATATTTATAAAGAGCGACATCTTTATTGCATGAATACGATGAGGAGATGATAAATGAAAAAATGATATTATTTTTTTTAAGTGATAATTAGTTTGATAGTAATTTAACGCTTCACCATGAATGATTTATATTAAATTCAAATACAATAGAATTTATATTAATATGGAATCATACTTGCTAAATAATTATATTTTATAATTAATATTTGAAAATGCTGATCTTGTATTGGTATTAAACAAATTAGAAATAAAATTAAATGATTTCTGTTGAAAATTAGATTTAAATTGTGTTAAAATTTCCACAATTAAAATGTTCATAATGTAGTTTTTAATAAATAATTATAAGTAAGGATTATGCATCAATCCAAAAGATGAGGTTTTATTCTTTATACCAAAATAAAAAAATTTACTTAAATCTTAAATTCTTCTTATGAGAGATTTGATGTTATTTGGATTGTCTCTTATATCTTTATCAGTCATTTACTTCAAACTCCATTTTGCGAATTCAGCAACCGCATTTGAGCACATCTCCCTGAGAGCACTGTTGTTTCTACTTGAAGCTCCATCAATCAAGGCATCTAGTAGTGACTCGACTTCAGGGTGCTCGTAAACTCTCGAACTTGAAAACCATCTCACAATTTAGAAAATAAGTGGTTCAAAAAGCTATCTTGAAATGTTCTCTACATCAGTGGCTAACTTTATGATAACTGGGAATAATTTCTGATAGATCTTGGCAAAAGGGGCTATTTCTTAGTCTTTATTAGCTCTTCCCTTGGGTTGAGTTGCATTTTTGCCAATCATATAAATTACTAGGGCATGTAAGAATTCGCATGAAGCAACTTTAGTCTCTCTATCTGTTGAGTTTTAAGCAAGATCTACAAGCTTAGGTAAAACAGCATCGAAGTGTATATCAATCTTTTTAGTGTAGAGAGGAAGGGTAAATTTTAGTCGCTTCTCTGGATCCCACTTAATAAAGTTCTCCTTCTCAATGAGTTTATTCTAATCATTATTAATGATTTAATGAGCATGACCACCTATCTTGCCAAGAAGATCGAGTACTTTCAACGCTATGTCTTTCCTTTCAATATTTACCTCATTTCCAGATTTTAACATTTCAAGATATTAGTATGTCTCAGTCTCTGCTAGCTGATTCTTCTTTTTCTGTTTCTTATCATCGACTTATAAGAAATCACTCAACTTTGGCAAAATGTCTTAATACAGATCCACTGTGACATTCATTGGCAGCAAATTGAACCAAGATTCAAGCATTAAAATACTGTTCATGGCTAATTGATTGTTAGTGCGACCTAAATCTAAAGCCTTAAACATGATATTTTTCCAAAGATATACGTTATCAGTGCGCTTATCTTTTCTGTATAGAATTTACACAGGCACATGAAGCAATAAATCCAAGCAGCTAGTTAGCAATTCATCCTAGTATTCTTCTTGCTTGCCAATAAGCTCTTTAAAGAAGGTTAGCAGCATGTTATAAGTGTTTAACTTCTCTCCTTTGACAACATTCATTTCTAATTTCTCATGATCATCCTCGAAATACTTATGCTTGCTGCAAATTTACATGCACACTTTCATAAGAGCGTAGAGTTTTGAGATTCTGGGTGTATGTGAAGCTTTCTTAATAACTACACCACAGAAAGTAGGGACCCATCTCAAAAACCATTCGTCCTTTGATTCAAGCAGAAACATCTCAGCAAAGTTTGATAATCTTACTAAAAACTGCTAATCAATAAGAATTACATGATATCTTATTAGGTAAAGTTTAATATAAATGTGAAATCAGTGTTATTGTTAGCTATATAAGAAACTACGTAGTCTTAATGAAGACCCTAGAATTATTCATTAACTGTTACTACCAAGATCCCCCCCCAGGGGGTACCCCATCCCCCCCCCATTCCCACACACCCCCACCATACCCCCCCACCCCCATTAAAATACCCCATTTCATATCAAATTTTGTATCTACAGGGTCTAAATCGATCTCCTTCTTGACATCTCGGTATCATAGACCCTATATTATATATGAAATTTCATTCTCGACATCATAGACCCTATTTTATGAATATAATTTCCTTATAATTTAAAATTTATATGGATCCATGATAGTGAAAATAAATCATATGAATTTTATACTTTGTTAAGTTTCAAGATGTTTGTAAACCCGATTACACTAGTCCAAATGAAATATAAATAAAAAAAACTTTTTTAATAAAAGTAAAATTTTTATATACTATGATACAAAAATATTTTTAAAAAAATTTTTGTCCCTTAAATCAACTTCATTCGACATATTTCATAGAAATAGTATGAGTAATTTTTTAAGTTTTTTTTTTTTTCATTTTTTTATAACTATTTTGAGCATTATGATTTATAAAAAAATGAAGAAAAAAAAACTTAAAAAATTACTCATACTGTTTCTATGAAATATGTCGAATGAAGTTGATTTAAGGGACAAAAATTTTTTAAAAAATATTTTTGTATCATAGTATATGTGTATATGTGTGTGTAATGAGTAATCTCAAATTAAATTTAACATATCACTGTTTAATACTAACATAAAACCATCAATTTTAGTCGTGACGTAGACGTATCTGAAGTGAGTAGACGTGGCAATTAATGACTTGGCATGTCCTGAACTAAAAAACTCAAAAAAACCACCTCGCTCCCCATTCCACATCTCCCTGTATCGAGATGCAAAATCAGAGATAAGACCCTAGCGAACTAGGAGTATCCCCCGCAGAGCTCGCAGAGATCTGCTTCCTGTAAACAATTAAAGAGGAGTCTGGAGAAAACGCTTACCAGATTCCACCGCCTATGAGATAGTAGTCTCTGTCCTTTCGCTGTGGTAGCCTCATTAACCCGACCTGATATGGGAGAAAAATCATTATCGTTGGCTTCCATGGTTCTCATCGTCTCACTTTTGAAGGTTGAGCACCACCTTCATCCTGCTCCCTATTACCTAGCAAGCTGAACTCATGCCAGGAAGCTCATCCATTGCAGGGAAATCCTTAGCGTGCAGACGAATCGAGGAGTCTAGGATCTGACAGATTGAACCCAGCTGACTGGCCCCTAATGCGATGAACCCAGCAACCCCTTGCCTACCCTCAGCAGGCCTTAGTGTATTAGAAAGCTCTATTAGAAAGTCTCCAGCCTCGGGCACCTGTGGGTCACCCTATCCATATAACTTTCTAATTTAATAATATCATAGTATATAAAAATTTTACTTTCATTAAAAAAAAAATATGAAAAAGTTTTTCAATTTATATTTCATAAGCTATAGTGTAATATGGTTGAGAAACCACGTGAAACTTAACAAAGAATTAAATTCATATGACTTATTTTCACTATTGTGAAAATAAATAAATATTAAATTAAAAGGAAATTATATACAGAAAATAGGGTTTATGATGTCGAGAATAGAATTTCATATATAATATAGGGTTTATAATATCGAGATGTCAAGAAGGAGATCGATTTAGACCCTGTAGATACAAAATTTGATATGAAATGGGATATTTTAATGGGGTTGGGGGCTACGGGGGGGTATGGGGAATGGGTTGGGATGGGGTACCCCTGGGGGGGGGATCTCGGTAGTAACAATTAACTATTTGAGGTGCTTTGCCATTAACATTATTGTTATCCTAATCTTTGCTCTTTTAAATATTTTTACCCTTTTCTACTTTGTAAGTTATAATATAATAAATAACAAATTAATTTGAAATTTATTATAAATTCAGATCTTCTATTCTCTCAATAAGAGTGCTTATCAATTCGTCATAAAACTCAAATAGTTTGAATATTTTAAATAAGGAAAATATCATTTTTCTTAATAAAATTAAACTTTCTCTTTATATTTTTATAGAAAGAATACTACCTTTAGAATATTTATTATATTAGCTTAATTAAATTAAAATGATCTCTACATAAGATTTCTCTAATAATTTATTAGAATATCTCCACAGTTATTTGTTAATTAAGGGTTTTATACAATTTGACAGGTAAAATCAGACCATATTTAATCTTTATTAAGCCAGTCTCTCCAAAATTAAACTGAGTCCTACAAACTATCGAATGGGCTTTCTCCTCCAAATATCACTGAATCAGGAATTTTGAGAGTTTAATTTAAATGTATAATAACTAATTTATATCTATTTCTGATAAGATAATTCACCAATTATGAGAAAAATACAAAGTTTCGATCAAACTGGCTCTGATAAATTTCTTAATCCATAAGGAGAATGGAGCTTTATGGAAAGCCAAGGCCTTAGTAAAAGAAGCAAGCGCTTCATAAAATCTCTGCCTATACTTTGGGTAGAGCTTACGATGATGTCTGACACCTATCTCACAAACCTTATGGAAATGTAACAAGAAAGATTCGCTAGGCTCCTGTTTCAAATTTGAGAGAATGTATGAATATGATTCAATGAATGACAGTATAATTAATACTTATGAAACTAACAAACTTATGATAAAACATTGAAGTTTAAGATATTGATTCAATTATAGTTACTTCTGCTTCTTGAGGATTTACTTGAAATTTTTGAAGTCACTCTTTGGATCATCTTGCTGCTCAAACTCCTTAATAATCTTGTTTTCCGAAACTTGAATGAGATTTTCGAGATATTTGTATAACTGCTCATCTCCCATGAAAGTCTAGATAGCTTTTGAAAAGATTCCAACTGCTTTAATAGTAGATATCAAGAGCACGTTTGTGTGACTGGTATCATCTAGGATCTCTTGAATTTTGAGCATGATGTTTCTGAAGATATCCCGATGGATGGATTAATCTCTGGTCAGACCGTCAGAAATCTGTTGGATAAGCTGGGCCAACAATTCGTTCGCTGTGTCTCTAGTCTCCATGTTTTCATTTACACACAGTTCTAAAACGATAAAAGTTAGAATATAGAGATGAAATTAAGATTAAGGGAGGTTAGTTTTATAATTGAAATTAAATGCAAAAAATTTTAATGATTGTAAATTTAGACTTCCTTAATTTTTAAATTAAGAATTAAAATTACTTAGTGTTATAGTCACAAGTTCAATAGAATGAGCCGTAATTTAGTTTTTAAAGACTCCTATATGAGTAAACTAGTAAATTAGCCATTTTTGATTCTTAAATCTAAATCAATTCCGCGCGTAAAATCAAAGTAAATTTATGGTTTACCAAGTAGTTTCATGGCAGCTTTCATGACCCCTTTATGTTGCATATCTTCAATGGGTTGTATAGCAATCTTCAAACTTCTGTATAAAGCCTCAACTTGATCATCATCCAGAGTACACTCTCCAATAAGCGAATGCGTGAGACCCTTTATAATACCGATAATTGCTTTGATCTCAGGCTTTTCTGACTTCATTTGCTCTTAAAGTTAAATGAACATTACATCTTGTGATTCAACTCGGAACTCTTCCAATCCGTATTTATCATGCAAAAGCCCTACTAAAGTCCAAATTGTTCCTTTCACACTAATTATTTAGAATATTTGACTTTAGTAATTTTATTTGTAAGTTGCTATAAATTTATTGATAAACTAGCAGAGGGTCTTCTGAGCTTAATTTCATCTAAAAGCATCACCATCATATCTCTAGGTTTGATAAGACTTTCTATTTCTCTGACATTATAAGTTTCTATGATCTTTATTACAAGCTGCAAACTTGATTCCTTGACCAAACTATTTGTGTCACTTCTAAATGACAACAAGCATTTATTTGTTACAAAATCCATTATAACTTTTACTCTAAATATATCTCCTGGATTAAAATTATCTTTTTATAAGCATGTTTCCTTGATCTGAGATAGGTAAGGACTGACTTCTTGAGATCTGAGCTTCAAATAATCAACAATTAACTCGTAAACTTTCTTCTTTACACTTGATAGTAATTTGTCTTGTTGCAAAGAGTTTTACCGCAAAAACTCAAGCAGACTCAATTTCATAATTAATTTGGAGTTAAAAAAGATAATTTCTAATCACAAGACTTTACTTATATTGTATGTCTAATAATTAATTTGCAATTTTGAGTTAAATATCTTGGATGAGATAAAAGCTACATATATTCATTGTTAATTTGATTCATAAATTATTAAATTTACCCAATTCAGCTTCTTTTAATGACTCATCTAGCAAATAAATTCTTAATTCATTGACAACTTGATCGCTGTCTGCAAACAGGAATTTGTGAAGTTGCTTTAATAATTCGTCAATTTTTTACTCCATAAGCAAATAAATTAATATTATGTTAATAATTAATTAAATGTGATTAGCTTAATGAGGCAATTTATATGATTTAATAGATAGGTATTGTTTAAAAGTCTGGGATATTAACTTTATAATATTTAACTATTAATTAATTGTCTAAAATCTTATTGGTTGATCTTTTAATAGTTTGTTCCTAATATTAAAGATTAACATTCATTATAAAAACTATTTTGATAATTAAAACAGGTTCACTCCTTTTAATTGGTAATTTTATCATTGATATTATAAAACAATCCTAGTACATATAATGTAGCACTGATTTAATTCGATTCCTCCTACTCTATCTACTGATCTTAGCCTTCTTATGAGTCTTAAATATCTCCAGAATTTTTCTATGAAATTTTTACATTTTGCTGTTCTTGAATAATTTATTACTAAACATTATTCTACTATTCATTGACTATTTATAGTTATAATTCTGCTTCACTCTATAATTTCTACTAATTTATTTCGATTTATTTCTTGATTTTAGTCAATTTATCAACATCATGTAAGTAATCAGGGGTGATTTATGAATCCAGTATTTTCTCTCGTAGATCGCAAATTTCTTAAATTAGCAGCTAATTGCTGTTTTATTTCGAGTGATTGATACTTGTTTGAGTTAATTGTTGGATTTGTGTTGTTTAATTTATTGTTGGTTGTTGTAGATTTAAGATTTGATCTTGCATTACTTGGCTTTATCTTTAATTAAAAGGTAGATAATAAATACAAGTCAAATAAATATATACTTTTTTTAAATAGTATGAAATGATTGATGAAGTAATTTAATGCAAAATCTAGAATAATTATTTAATAAATTAAAAGTATAATAATCTTGACGATGCTCTTTTAGAAATATTGACACTTTTACTTTTCTCTTCAATTTGTGTATTCGACTACTAAGACTAAGGTCTGCTGCCAGTTTTTAATTGAATATTGAGTTAATTTTAATCATTGATAATTATCATCTAATTACTTTACGGAGTTTAGATAATCCGCCCAGCTGAAACAGTTTTTGTATTAAGCTACAGTTCTTATAATTATTAATTATAATGTAATTAATAAAGTTTATCAGCTATATCTGAGTCACGAAGTGTGTCTTGCTTACTCCTATTTAGTTTATTTTAATGAACTTTAATTTCAATGTTATTCAGGAATTCGCTGGTGTTTTTCTAATTTCTTTCTATTTGCAATTATCTCTGACTGCTCAGGTGACTATATATAAATCCTTCAAAGAAAATACAAAACTTTTACGATATTATATATATAAAATTTTTAAGTTAATATAAAATAAATAAAAAACTAACCTGAGATAGAGTTAAATCAGATTGCTAATTTTTATAAATTTGCTGATTATTTCCTATCTAGGTGTTTTCTTGGCTCTAATCGAAGATGCTTCTCTGTCTATTTTAATTGTAAAATTCTTAGCTATTGTTTTAGATTTGATAACTCTATGCTAAATTACTAGAATTCTTAACAATCACTCTCTGTTTACTTCTACTACTTGATCTATTTCGAAATTGCTGTTAATTGCTTCTAGTTTAGTTTATTCTATGAGGGGAGTGACTATTTTCATACCTCTCCTTGGATCTTGTAACATATAAATCCTATTAAGAATATTCCAAATTCTGATTACTAAATTCATTTTAACCGTCTAGAATAACCATAGACTCTGAACCGAGATTTTAAATTGTACTTTCTAATAACTTCCCATCTTTCGATTGCAAAAAATTAACAGATTGATCTAAATTAGTGAAGTTTCTCTATGGAAATTGTTAATTTAGTGCTATACCATTATCATTAGAGTTTTATTGTTTGTTATATCCGAGCCTATTTCTCAAAATATTCAGACCACTCCCACCACTAATTGTATTTTGAGAGAGCTTATTAATGTTAAAGACACCAGGTTAGATCATTCCATTATGATAATTTTAACTTTGTTTGTTAAGTCTTTTAGGTTAAGGGACAAATTTCTGAAAATGTTAGTTTTAGTATTTCAATATGAAGTTCAATCTTTCCATACTATGCGGAGAATGATTTTGAGAGTTTTCAATTATCGTTTGATTTAAGTTGCGTATAATTTGATTGTTAAAATTATGGGAGTTAAATTGATGATTGAAGCAAAATTAAGATTTTTATTTCCTTTTTTGCAAAATATCAATGAACAAAAAACTAGGATGTTCTTCTTAGATGTAAATTATTAATATTATTTCACAACTTAATTAGAATTATTGCCCACTTAAAATTCATTCCAGATGAAATTGTATTATTTAAAGATTAATTAAACACCGGAAACCCTCCTCTAGAATACTAACCAGCAGAATTTTATTGTTTATTAGTCTAATAGTTTTAATATTTGGTTGAAGTTTATGACCGATTATTAAACACTCTATCTTTGTGAATAATAATCTACCTGTTTATTTTATTCAATCTGCTATCACTAGGAGTCATTCTGTTGTTAAAGCTGCTTTGAGCCTTACGCTTTTTAAGTTTTTTATTTGTAATAATGTTTTTCATGTCATCCTCTGCTTGCAAAGCAGTGTCAATATTCATTTTTACTCAATAAATAATGTATTATTTTTATTTTTAAAATAATATAGTATAAACCTAGTGTCAATATGAATGTTAATTATCTCTTTTTAATCTAGATTCTAACTGGCTTCTCTACGACTTAAATTATTGTTGTCACTATTCAGAGTATCTAACAATGTTTGAGAATTGTCGCTTTTATTATAGTGTTATGTACCTCCCCGTTTTAGTTTACCCTTCAATTCAACCTAAGGTTTTTACTATTCAATTTATTGTTATTGAAGTGCTGTGTTTAGTAGATTTTATTTGATTTGCTGGGTTCTAGGGGATAAAGTACTATCTAAGATGTTTTCAGTTAGGCCTTTAATTTTGTTTAGGAGACCTTCAAAAGAAGTGTCCTCACCAACTGGAAGAATTTCTTTTACTACTTTGACTTAAAAATTAAATAAAATTAAAGCAATTTTTTCCCCAAAGTTTATCAGTAAACTTACGATTAACTACAAAATTAAGTTAATTATTGATGTTTAATTTAAATATTTTTGACTTTCTTCTCAGGTGGCATACGCTTTTCAGTCATTTTCTCAGTAATCCTAAAATTACTCAACCCTCTACTGAGTCTAACCCAATTATCCTTATAAGCGTACTCCTAGAACACAAATTTAGTTTTGTCATCCTACTTTATTTTCCTCTAAGTTAGATATTCATTGTTAAGTTTAAGTGGCTAACTCAGCAATGTCTGTAGAGTTTTATTCTAGGCATTGTTCTTTTATTGCAGTTTCACTATATTTTATTGCTGAGTTTTTAATTAATTAAGGGGGTGAGCAGAGAGGTTATTTGCTTCTTCTATGTCTTAAATTGTTGTTTGGTACTTTTTATAGGTTCTAGGTCGTTTTTATTAATTAGAATAAGAGGAGTCATATTAGTTTGGTCGGTTGGACATCAAAATATCATAGTGACCGAGTTAATAATCTGAGGGAGATTACTAAGCGATGGGATATAGATTTTAATTGGCAACTGCTTTCATTTTTAATTTATTTTTGTAAAATAAAAACTATAAAATCTAGTTAAGTTTATAATTTGATTGATTTATAGCTTTACTAAGTATCTGATTATTAACTTTTAAAATCATTTTTTCAAATTAAATGAAAATTGAATAAATTAATTGTAAATTTAATTATAGTCATGTGTTAAATTGAATTTCACAATATTTTAAGGTGTTATTTATATTCATATATTTTTACATGGTTGATTTTAATGAGAATTTCTCAGTCACAAATTTTATGCATTTGGCTTAACTACAATTGATCAATTTTATTGTCCACAAAAAATTGTGATAAGATTTTATTTAAATATAAAAAACTCCAAAAAAAATTCATGTATAAAGGTGAGTTTTATATTTTTTGTAATAAGATTCCCACTTCCATTAACATTAACATTGACATTATTTTTGTGTTCATTAGTTATTTATTTTTAAGCTTTCACAAATCTGCCATTCACTCTGACTTTATTTGTAGCAACGCGACTTCTTCCATTAAATTTCTTACTCAATTTGCATATTTGTCTGCGTTTTTATACTTTTTCCGGGGGGGGGAAGTTTCCTGCCCCAAAAAGTAGTCTCCTGCCCCCAACATTAAATTTTATGTTTTTAGAAATAATTTTAATAGAAACAATAAATTTCAATTTCAATTACCATAATCATGTACTATACAACATTTATTATTATATAATTTTCAAGGTACATAATTAATCTTTATCAAATTATATATTATTAACAAGGCTAAAATAAGAGTTTTTTATTAATAATTAATGTATTTTTCATTAAATTTTAAATTCATTATCAAGGTAGAAATTATATTTGAAGCTAAATTAAAAAAAACTACATCACAATTGATTATAAAGATTCTTTGAAAATTATAAAAATTACATATTTTATGTATGGGGCAGGAAACTTCCCCCCCCCCTAAATTTAAATACTTTCTCTTTGTACTTGAGAATCCTTTTGCTTCTCTCAGAGAGGGTATATTGACCAACCATTTTTTATTGACCATTTTCAGAAGTAGACATGTTCAAGTGATTGGTCTATTTGATTTGTGAAGAGTACTCGTTGTCATTGTTTTAATAAAATTTTTATATATTTAAGCTTAAAAAACTTTTCAGAAGAAAAATAAAGTCATTCTGAGACTATTAGTCCTTTTAGTAGTCCCCGAAGGTCAACTCTGTTGAATCTGATTTTTCACTTCCTTCCTATTCTTTGTATTACTTCTCATTCAATTATTTAATGCTTGAATTCAATAAATAAATCAAATATATGATAATGCTGCTGTTATTTGAGAAATCCAAAAGGTTAGAATTAAATAAATTTAATTGTTTGATTTATTTCTATAAATTATAGCGTTTTAGTAGTAGCTGACTTTAGAGTTAGGACTCAAAGGCTGATTAAGTAGTTATCTGGCATTATGAACCTATAAAGAATCGTCAGACATCTAAAGTTAAGAAACTTTTCTAAGAAATTCATTTTTGGAATATATGAAGAAATTTTGACTTAAAAAATTGTGGAGATTATTTTTATTAAATTACAACTTCTTAAAGATTAAAGTAATTAATCACTTAAAAATATGAAATTAAATAAAGATAAAAAAATCCCTTTCCTCTTCTGATAAATTGCTTTGTAAACCTACCTTTTGCTAATGATTGAGAGTGTTTTGGTAAGACTGATTAATTTTCATTTGAACATTTGCAATTCCATCATTCTATTACTTAGGCACAATGAGTTTATGAGTCCAAATGAAACTATTTACTTCCTACTGTGACATAATTCTATGGTCAAAGCCGAGACTGGCGAAATCTTTTGGAATTTAGAATTGAGCTTCTCTGTACTGAGGCATGTATGAGTAGGTAGTGAGAATGTTTATCAACATTTTCTTGTTTGCTTGTAAGTTGAAGTGTCTCAATTTCCTTGCTTGAATGACCATTAAGTTGTGCTTTCTAGCAGCTTCTAGCTATAACAAATTACTACATTATAATTGTAGAATAAATATATCAAATTATACCTGTTTTTGTCATGGCTGAAGAAGAAGGAAATAGTGTCGTGTTTCTTCTAATCTCTGGCAACTACTGGATTGCAGTTGTTTTAACTTTAATTGTATTGGCTCAAGTTATTGATTGTATTTTATTGGCTATTCAATTTATTATTTTAGATGGGTTTCAATATAATAAATTAATGTAATTCTATAAAAGCAAGGAGAAATTAATTTTACCACACCTAAATTATTTTAATTGAAAGCATTAAAAAGTTAATTACTGTTCTAAAATTATTTGTTGTTTGCGATTATATTAGAATAGTGGCCAAAATATTAGGGTTTATGAGAAATATTTGTTGCCTGATTAAATCTGTTGTCCTAATACATTCCTATGTTACTAAATTCTCAAATTAAATTGTGTAATTTAACTTAATATTTTATAAGATAATTCATGATCTAATTCATGATATTTACCTTATTTTTTTATGTATATTTTTGTATTAAAAATTCTGTTGTCTAATTTGAGTGGTTGATAGGAATAGTTGGTTAACTATTAGTATTATTGCTGTTTACTTTATTGTCAGATTGTATTTGGCTATATTTCTGATGTGTGAATAAGCTATTATTAATATTATTATTGTTCACTACTAGTTGAGGCTTTGTGATTGAATTTTCTAAGTTGGTAACAATTTATTGGCTTTAGGATTTGTTGCATTTCTCCTCCTCCATCATATTTAAACTGCTTAAAATTGATAATAAACATTGCAAAATTATTTATCGTCAAAATTATATGAAAACTGATAAAGTACAATTGAAATTATTGTTATCAAGGTATTTTTTAAAAATAAATTTAGTAACAAATTTATAGTGAATTTATGATATTTAGAGCTAAAGCCAAAGTAGAAGTCTTTTGTGGTGAAGGTTTAGCAAAATTAATTGATTCTAATTGTCTCTTGAATGGCAATTGAGTTTTATTGAGAGTTGGCTGTACTACGTGGCAAGTATTTAATAATAAAATACTTATAATTATATGATTTAATATAGTATCGACCTTTAACGTGTCCTCACTTGTTGAATTTTCACTGTCACTAATTTTATATATAAAAATATCACATTATACTTTTTACAAAGAAAATATTGTTTATTATATCTATATAAAACTAATTGCTTCATTGTTCATGAATTTCACTTATTCAATTTTATTATATGTATTATTGGACATTGAGTTGCTATTTTTTTCATTATGTAGAGCGTTATTTGATGGATTTACTAAACTTATTTATATCGTGCTGGTGGTGGACATCTGTAAATGTTTTGATATGAACTAAGAGATGAGGTTATTGGGGTTTGGAGGGTTTATAAAGTTATCTATCTAATTTATTTATAATATTATTATTAAATTATAATCAATTCATAAAATTTTGCAAATAAGTACTATACTATTAATAATTGAGATATTATTTTGTAAATCACATTTATTTTATGCAATATTTAGATCAATAGAAGTGTCAATAATATAAATTTTTAAGCCAATATAAATTGACTTCTTATTTTTTATGTCTAATTCTTATGGCATTCATAATAAGAACCTCATATTTAAATATCATGATAATTAGAAATGAATATTGAAATATATAAATCACAAGAACGTAAATATAAAATTGCTAAAATTGCTCAACATCATCTAATCTTATTGCACTTATCTGAATATATTTATATATATAAATAAATATTCGATAATAAATGTCAGATAGTCTCGAATAAATTCAAGAGAGGGGAGGATAAAATTATATGTAAACATAGTATAAAATTGAATATAAAGTCTTTCACATCTTTCTCTGGGATTGAGCAGTGACTCCTCTCGAGGCTCCAGCTGGTCTACCCTTGTTAGTCTAACTGGTACCTGGTCTATCTCCCATCTAGCTGCCTTGTACACTGTTGTTCACTAGTGCATTCTCGTTTATATATAATTGCTAAAATAATATTATCTTGTGTTAAGATTGACAATAATATATTGTGGATAAAACATATGTAATATTTATACATTCTCAAGGTCTTCATAAGCTGCCTTCTAGAGTAGTTGAGTGTTTTGCAATCTCTGAATAAGTTCCAACTCTTCCTGCTCCATTCTTGAAACCATTTGCTCGTGTTCAAGGCGTTTATGATCTTCGCGCATTGCCTTCTCTTCAATTTGTTCATTATTAAAACTATATATTTAAGAAACCTTTTTTAGAGTCAATCTCATTCATCTATTTTAAATTATCTAAGGATAAATTTGTTGTCTAGTCTTTGATTGCTTCTCCATGAGGTCTCTCTGTTTTTTATCTTAGGCCTCCTTCTGTTGATTTTTAATCATCTGTTTCATAGAACTGTTTTTCAAGTACAAATAAAAATTAATTGGGCATAATTAATATAATATCTAGTACTCTTGCTGCTTTTGGATGTGCATGAAGTCCTTCTGATCTCTCTTCTCTTGCTTGACTGAGTCTGCGTGAGTTTTTACTTTCTCCTCAAACCCAATTTTGTTTACTTAGATGTTTTGCTTCAGTTGCTCCTTCAATGCTCTGTTTTGAGCTTGCTTGATCTTTTTATATATGGCTAAATGGACTTTCAGGGGTTTTGGGGAAGTTATGATTTTAATTATAATATACATTCAAATAAACTTGCCTTAACTGCTCTTCTTCCTCTCTCTGTCTCTGTCTTTCCATTTTCTGCTGTAAGTGATCTTAGTTGCGTTGACGTTGGGAAATGATATCCTTAGCTCTCTTTTTCGTCTCCTCAATCTTCTTCCAAGCCTACAGTCAAAATATTAACACAAAGAACAATGAAAGACAAATTGAATATATTCCAGGGTGCATATACCACATTTATATGGAAATATTTATTGGAATTTCCTTAAAAGAGTATCTTCTTCAATAAAATGTATACAAATATAAGAATTAAACTTTATATTGATCATGAGCGAATTCAATTCTAAATTGAATTTGTTGTTGTAACAAACATCTTTTATTTTATAAGAAATGTATAACATACCTTTTGCTCCTCTTGCTTGAGCAATTAGATTCTATTGGCTAGGAGTTTGTGATCCTCCTCTGCTCTCTTTCTTGCGATCTTTGCTGCGATTATTTTTCTGTGGAGGGTTTCATCGTCGTCCTCGTACACATTCAAGTCCATCATCTCCGAGAATTACTAGGGTTATTATTGTTAATCACACTTAAAAGAATATATATATTTGGTAATTGTTTTAAGTAAGCTAAACTATTTTAGCATTTTTGAGTCTAGAGAAAACAAATAAAACATATGCTTTATATAATCATCTGGAGAATGATTGCCATTTCCATTCATATTATTATTATCATCATATTGATATTGGTTTTATTAGGGACTGTCCATCATATCACTTGCTTAAGCTTGCATCTATAGTCATAAAATATTTTAGCATCATCTTAAATCCAGAGTAGAGTTAATATATTTGAAAAGATTGGTGTAAAAAATAGAGAGAGAGGGAAATTTATAAGTTACCATGATTGTTTGCTGAGACTACGTTAATAAAAATTAATTAATTAATTATTTATATTCGTTAAATCTTTAAATATAAATTACAAAATATCATACTAACACAACCACCATTTAAATATTTTTATGGCACTGTTTTTTGCATTTTTATTGTTTCACTCGTTGTTATTGTTCTAAGTGTTATAACTTAGTGAGAGCATTTGTGCATGATCAAGAATTTATATTCTATGATTTTTTAGGTTTTTCTATAACTGCCACTCTTCCTATACTTTCTCCTAATTCAGCAAGTATTGCATTTTATCTCGAGCTGTGCATAAATACTCTATTTGCTTGTTAATAGAGGATTAAGAAGGTACGAAATTTTGCTTATTAACTTCTATGAGCTTTTAGAGCGGTGTTGTGATTAAAGATGATTGTTAAGTTTACAGCTATTAGGAAGTATTTTGTGAATTTTATGAGTAGGTGCTACTATTCTAGGCATTATTACTGTAGTTATTTTTCAAAGTTAAGCAGAGTTTCTAGTTTGTCCACTCTCGACTTGCTGAGTTAAAGTTCCAGTCCCTTTTATCCAAATTTTCTTCTACAGCTTTCTCCAATTATTTTCCATAAGCTTAAACTTCTTTGATTAGAGAGTCGCATTGTATATTCATATAGTCATCTAATGATTATTGCTAAAGTGAAAAGTTAATAGTTTTTTGAAGTCTTTAAGAATCGTAAATAGATTGAGTTATGTATTTGTTTTTCATTAAACCAAAGTTATGTCCTAGTCTCTACTCTTTCAATTCTATTTTATGGTAGTACTTGTACTTTTTATTCAAGAATTTTATAAAAATAATATTAAATTCTCAATTTCCTTATACCTCTTTGAATCAGATAAACCTTTTGCATAAAGTTTCTAATTTTACTGTAATCTACAAACTATTTCCAGTGACCAAACTTTTTCCTTATTAAATATTTTTGATAAGCTTTTTCAATGACCTTGGCAGCTCTCTTATGATTAAGAAAATATATTTTGCTATTGATACTCTGCTATGATTGTAACTTATTTTTATGCAATCGCCAGTGCTTAAGTATTTTGAGTTTTGCCTTAACTTTCTCAATATATATTTATCGCCAAAATATTTGTATAAGCTTAGCTTGATGAGAAATCATGAAAGAGACAATTTCCTTTTTGTTAAAGAATCTTGTTAGGTAAGCATCAAATTATTCTGAAATTTTGTAATCATGTGCTTCTGGAAAATTGGATATTGAAAATTATATATAAATGATTTTGACAAAAATTAGTGGTGAATTCTAAATTTTATTGGACAACTGCTTGTTTTGTGCCTAACTATTTTTGACGCTATGAATTTTATTTTTCTAATAACCTAATTGCTGCAAAGAAACTTGATCATCTTAATCACAATCTACTCTACCCTTTGATGTTAAAATATGGCTTGCTCTTTTGAATTTAGGACGAGAATTAGGGTTGCTTGTTTTTATCATTCGGGTATTCTAGCTTGTTGAAGATAAAGTCTGCTTTAGATTTATGCTTGAGAGACTTTTGTTAATTTATAAATTTACAAAGGTAAATTAAATCAATGGACTTAATCAATTAATTAATTAACAATAATATAGATAAAGGAATTATATTTTATACCAAAGTAATTCCTACTTATTTACAAAAATTAAATTATAATTTGTTGATTTCAAGCATATTAGAATCATTTTCCTTAATCGAGAAAGATACATGATTCATAATATACTTATTAGACTTCCCTTGCTAGTCCTTAGCTGCTCTACTCCTCTCATTTTGAATTTCAATCAAAACCCCCAAAAGTCCTAAATGAGGTTTATAAGTGCTTTGATTTGTAGGGAATTTGTTAGGGGTTGGGGTTATTAATAGGTTTTAATGTCAATTTAGAGTAAATGTATTTAATTTAATCACTAAAAATGCACTTTAGGATCATGAGGTAGAAGTCTGAAGTTTATCTTACTTAACCACAACTATATCTGCTCAATTGATATGTCTGATCTTGAGTTTGGTTATATTACTATTGACTCCGCCATTTGTTTCATTGATTAAAATATTCTGTTTCTTTCTATAAATTGCTTTATCCTTTGCTTAGCATCTTTCTAGCACATTGTAGAGTAGTAATCGTTGCGAGGCATATCGCACTCTATTATTATAGCTGTTAAAGCCCATACATCCCACTAATAGTCACCATCTCTCCAGTCTTCTCTTTCTGGATAGTTCCCTTGCGTTCCCATTACAGTTCCAAGCCTTGATACTTCCACTCTTAGGCTCTGTTGAAATCGATTATTGCTACTCTTACAGGTGATAAGTTTATCATTATATTTTCTGGCTTCAAATCTCTGTGAACAAACCCTAACTTATGAAGCTCTTTAATACCTTATATGGTCTGAGTTACTATTTATCCAAGTTACTTATGATTCCTTTGATTCGTTATGAAATTTCTTAGGGTCATTTCATAGAGTGGGAGTCTGATAGCAACATGATCCTTGGCAAGGAGAACATCATCTAGCTTGATTAAGTAACTACACTCTTTAAACTTTGCTTGAGTGAGTACTTGATACTCATTTGTAAACTCCATCTAAAATTTATCATCACTTAAAAGATAGTTGAAGGATACACCTTGTATGCATACTGATGATCATTGATAACTTTCTTATCAAAGGAGTCTTCTAATATAAGGTAGCTTTAAAGAGAAGTATCTAGGTAAATTTAAGCAAGAACCGGTATTTTCTTGTATTGAATCTTTATCATAATTTTGTTCTTTCAGAGGTCAGTTCGTTGCGTGCCCTCCTAAGGTACTCTAACTCTCTTGCTTATTCAGGCACTACGACCTGAGAATATTCCCTCGCTTTTCATTTGTTAAGAAGTTTCAGCTAAACTTCATGATTCTCATCTTCTATATCTTTCTTGTGAGCTTTTAATAGATGCTTCTTCAAGTTTCTTGTATGAAAGTATTGCTTATGGCACTCAAAGCAGTCATACTTTCCATCTATTTTATCATGCTTTAAGTATACAGTGGCCTTGGCTTCTCTATACTTTTTGTTATGTCTGTACCAGCTTGATTTATGAGCAAAATCTCTCTCACATAGCTCACAAAAATCGACTTCAACTTCTTCATTTGTATAGGAATTTCATTAATACTTTTCTCCTACTCTGACTTCTACAGACTTTTTTGCCATTTATTTTCTATAAGAAATTTCAATTTTAATAACAGAGACCTCAAGTGATAGCTCTGGTAGTTCCTTATGAGAGTTCATTTCACAGCTATCACACTTTTTATTGACGCCAAAGGTAAGTCTCATTAGTTTAATGGAAGTGCTGTTGTTTTTCTTAAAATGTTAGCGCTCATATTTAAATTTGAATTTAAAATTATAAAACCGCCTCTATAACTGAGAGCTTTCCAAGTCTACAAGTTTCAAAGGAAGTTTTTAGAGTATTTGAGAAGAAATATGAGGGCTAAGAGACGATCCAGCTCTAAATTTGGATGAGAAAGTAACCATTTAACTTTCAATAATAAATTGATTATAGCACGTACCAATTTAGGAGGTGCTTCTAATTAAGTACGTACAGTTTTAGGAGGTATTTTGTCATTTTATGATTAAAAATAGGGTGCTCGTAATTAAGTACTAGCATTAATTTAAGCTCCTAATTAAGTACTATCATTTTAAATTTAAAAATATGGAAATATAATAGTAGAAATTGATATCAATCTCTCATGATTGAAATCAGTTCTCAAAACCTTCTCCATATCCTTCTTAGAGGTTGACCTCCTATAGGATGCCCATATTTAATAGTAAGTTTTACAGAGATTTATAATTAAAATCAATAAACTTAAATTTGAATATCATTTCTTAGATCTGTAAACAAGATGGAGTCAATGAATGATGCAATGAAAAGAGTGCAAGGACAAGAATTGATTCAAAGATTTAGAAGCAAGGAGGATTTGCATCGCTACCTGGTGCAGCAAGGTAATGAATTCATAGTAAATAATCTTTATTATGTAGTTGGTTTGTTCCTACCAACCATGGAAGGAACTAAAATTTCATTTCTAAGAGCGATACTCTGCGAAGAGAAGAAATCATTGAAAACTTAATATGTAAAGTTTGCAGAGATTCCAAACTATCCAGAAATCTCAGTGACTAAATTATATGATGATGCTATGAATGACCCAGAGGTTTTGCAGTACCTGCCTACTAAGAAGCATTTGTCAAATTAACTACCTGAAAGAAACTATTTCTATGGCATACTTGGAACAATTAAAGGTGATTACTGAAAGAATTATTCAAGAATCTCATAAGAAAAGGTACAGCATCTCATCAGAAGATAAGGAAAAACAAAGGATCAAGATAAGTAAGAGCTGGCTATCAGAGCTGCATAAGCACCCTTATATTTTAAGAAGGATTTGTAGCTTAACTCTTTAGAAAAATCTGCTACTGGCATCTTCTTGATGAAGGAATAGAGCAAGCTTAACAGAGAGCGAAAGTCGCAGACAAAGTATGAAGTTAGCAAGAGACTTTATTCAAATATTTAGCCGCCAGAGTCAATGAACATAGATGCTGGAGCTGGCAGCAAGAGAAGAAACCTTGGAGGAGGGATAGCAAGAAGTAGAAGAAAAGAAAGAGAAGCCAGCTCTCACGAAAGAGTTTTAAATGTGACTTATATATTTATTAACTTAACTACAAAACTTATTTATATACATTCACTCTCCCTTCTTTAGCACACTTTTAAGCCAATTAATTATCTACTCTCTTCGCTACGCAACAGTTTCTTGGAATGACCTTTTAATATACCGCAGCAGAATTCAATTCCATTAAACTATGGGCTATAAGGCACATTGAGCACTGGCGTTATTCTAAGTTATTCATAGCTCTTCCTGCTTTCTTTGTCTTATGAACAGAAAGATTATCAACAAAGAGTATAATCTCTTATTCAGGGTACTTCTCTCTCAGCTGTTCTAAAAACTTTATATACTGCTCTGTCTTAAAAGAGCGAGGATGAATAACATCAGTTTCTAAACCAGTATTCTCACTAATTCCTCCAAGAATTGCCATTGTTTATACCTTAACCTTTTATTCATATAAAACCCCATGATTTTTTTAAGAATTAAGATAGGCGGGGTATTTATAAATAATCAAGAATTTAATTATTATTGGCCAAAATTAATTAAAATTAGCGTAAATATAAATATACGCACCCTGATTGGTTTAATTTATATGGAAAATTATTCGAGCCAATAGTTTTAATAATTGGGCTAATCATCAAAATATAACGCCAATTATAATTAAACTCTTGATTATTTATAAATACCCCCCTATCTTAATTCTTAAAAAAATCATGGGGTTTTGTTTCTATATTACTATGCCTCTTATACCAAGACTTCTAAATGAAAGTGTTGAATGTAAACACAGCCTCGTCAGCATGTATAAACTTTATATTATTCTATTGATCTCTCTGCATTTAATTATAAAATATAATTCAAATTGTTGTCGTAATATGGCAGAGTGAAATCAATCACTCTCTTGATACGATTTACACCTTTGTAAGAAATGCCATTCCATTTATAAATGTTTGCAAAAGACACAATGCAGAGATATTCAACTCAGGGAATTAGTAGTGAAACATAGTTACTCGTTGGTCGAGAGAGAAGTGAGCCCAATACTTCAAGGTTTTTTCATTGATAAGATAGTCAATATGGTCTAAAAAATTTTGAATTCCTCTTAGGCTAAGAATTCAGCTTTTATTGCTTTAATTACACAGCTTTTAAGCAGTGAGAGCGAACAATTGATGGACTTCAGTTTAAGAGCAGTGAAATTGACTTATAGTTCAGTACTGGTTTGACTTATTCACTGTATATATCACATCCTTAACGCAGTTTAAACACTAAATCTATATACTCTTCATCATAAATAGACCCCAAAAGCTAGTTATTTTAGTCTAGCATTTAATAAATAACCCCAATCCCAAGCAAATTCCCTACAAATCAAAACACTTATAAACCTCATTAAGGGGTTTTGGGGATTTGAATGCGACTCATGCTTGCTCTTTTTTATTATATCTTAGGGGGAGAACTATTAATTTTGATAATTTTATTGATACTATGCTATTTAGCTTTGCTTGACTAAAATAATATGGTCTATATTTTTTCAGTGTTTTCTTATGACACTACGGGATTAATGGGATCTAAAAGCTTCTTATTCTTGTTTTTATAAAGCAATTTAAGCAAGTTTTCGGCACTACTGCCTCTATTAGACGAATCTTTAGCTGAAAGTTGAGCTTAATGCCCCATCGGTGTACTAACACCACTGTTTAAATGTTGATGCTAGATCGATGGTAGCTGATTCAATCTCTTTAAATTTTTTAAGTCTAAGTTTTCCAAGTAAACTTACTACTATTGCACCATAGAGTCGTACAACATGCTATCGACGGTACTTGGATTACTGCCTGCTTTGCTTGAAAGATTTAGCTTTGAAATCGGAGCCAAAATCTTTGAATTAGATTGGACTGCTTTCTAATTTCCCAATCTGACTGATATTAACTGCTAATCTACCTTAGAAGACATTTTCATTTGCGGTGTGTTATAAAAATTCTGCATGGTTTAATTTCCGCTTCTACTAATTTGGATATGTGATCCATTTTAAAACCTGTGACTATCCATTTAATTATCAACACTTATCGTCTGCTTTTTACTAAATTGGATACTTTATGTAATTTAATTTTGATCCTTTATGAAATCTATGACAGATAAATTTCTACCAGTGTTGAGGGCAGTATCTCTATTACGAGTATAATTTGATAAATGCTACTCTTGTTCCAGATCTAAAACTTTTTTCTATTCATACTTTTCCTTATAGATGGAGATTTACTTTTGAGTTTCTGTATTTTAATCCAGTAATACTTTCAGCATTTTATCAAGCTTCTTGTTGTGCTAGATTTGAACTTTAGCCTAAAGTTTAGCTTTCTAAATTTGCTTCTTTAAATTACAGTAATTTAGAATTTCACTTTAAGTGTTGTTGCCTTGCCTTCCTTCATTACCTGCAGCACCATTATTATTTTAATTCGTTGAACTTTATACCTGCTACTGATTTCCATTTATGTTTTCATATGCGCATTGAAAATAGTCTTTAAGTTCATTGAAAAATGCTTGCCTTGACACCTAAATACATATTGCTATACATACTTAGGGGTCTACGATACACTCTTTAAGAGCAGCTTATAGTATCCTCATGTGTCTTTTTCTAGACTCCTTCATTTACTCATTCGCTTAAGAAGAGTCTTATTGCGAGACCATAATCTCATTTAGATGCAATTCAGCGTGGACAAAATCATCAAAGTTCATGCCTTTAAAAGGCTTGAGCATTTTCTTCACACTTTTCTATAACTTTTTTATGAGTGGTTTGTCTTCGATTCTTATATTTGCAGTCTTATTTAAATGATAAGCCTCCACAGATTCTCGCTAGGACTCTTTTTAAAGTATGTTAAAGAATACTTATGAATCTGTATACTTTGGCTTTAGTTTCCTGTTTTTTATGTCAATAATTTGTTTGAGATAATTCATGTCTTCTGATCTAGAAATTACAGGTTTGACTATATCCTAGATTGTTTAAATCACGCCTTGTTTGATCCCAGCTAGTTAATTTTGCTCTTGCTACTACTTTGGATCTAAAACTTATTATTAACTCTGCCCATCGTTTTTCTTGCTATTAGTCTTTTTTATTTCATTTTGAGGTATCTAAGGCTAAAGCGGCAGTAAATTTGACGATATAATTATTATCTGCTCTTTTTAAGCCTGCTTATTTTACGGACCTAAAACATTTTAACTTTTTCTAATCAAAGGTTTTTGCTTTGGCTTAGGTAAAGTCTTAGAGTTTTTGTCATCTAGCTATTCCTAGGCCATTTTCATATTTACTTAATCCTCATTGAATTATCCTACTGGATTGATTTCGTATATCCGGAAATAATTTCGATGCTAAAACCTAACTAACTAACTTAATCCTCATCTTCGACATAATTAGAGCTAATTTATAGAGCATCGTTATTCACACCAATTATCTACTGCTACATTAATTCGCTTTACATGAGTTGCTGCTACATCTAAAATTATTGTTAAATCTGTAAATTCATTAACATTTCTTAGTCTAAGCACTCATCTTAAACTTAATTCTATGACTAATCGTTTTAATTTCCCACAAATTATTGTTAATTTTGCTAATTACTCAGACTATTGACTTGCATTAAAAAAGCAGCTTGAGGAGTCAATTATGCGGTTTGCCCTTATATCTAGATCTTTTTTACTTTTTTATTTTAAGGCGTTTTATAGTTCTATTGCATTTAATTGGCTTAATTTACTGCGAGTTGCTATTGTTAGTTAATAGGATTTTGAGAAGCTAGAGTTATTTGATTTTAACTCAGCATTAGCAAGTTTTGAGTTTGCTTGTTTAGATTGTTAAGGTTATTGCTGTTGTACTATGTTGACTAAAAACCCATTCCACAATAATAAAACCAAAAGGGGGAAGTTATCTGTAAGATTAGAATAAAACTAAAATCAAATTATCTGCTTGAAGCTTTAAAATTTTAAAACAGTTTCTATAATGATTTATGAATAATCATAAAAATAATCAATGCGCTTTAAGCATATGTGGAAATTATAAATTTTTAAAATGATAAAAATCTATATCTTTATGATCATGTCCAAAAATACTCTTTAATTTCTTTAAGATTAATATTTGCCACTTTTTTACATGTAAGGTTTACACTTACTATTAAACTTGAGAGTTGTTTTAATTTATATTTCCAACTCCACTAACATGTTGAGGCTAAATGAATTAATACTAATTTGGTTTTACTGTCCCATTCTATTATTATAGTAAGAGTTGTTGCTGCTAGTATTATTGCATTAAAAGGAATTACTGTTAAGACATATTTTATTAGTTCTGTGGAAGTTATTGCAAATTTTACAAACTCATTTGCAATAATTTTGGGGTTTATAATAAGTACTGAAATAAGTATGCTACAACTAATTTTTATTAAAAACATAATAAAAGGAATTGAATTAGCCTTATATTGGAAAGTAAATAAGTTAATAAAATTAACTAAAAAATATGGATTCTTTATAGAATCCCTTAATTATTATTGCTGTAGTTATTGTTGTTACATTTGCATCTGTTATTAAAATATCGAAGCACTCTAGATAGGGCCAATATTCAAATTACCATTTGATTAATATACATGTAATTTTATCAATAAAACTCATTATTGATTCAGAAAATTATAATCATGCTTTTAATTTTTTTTACCATTGCCCAGCTCAAGTGTTGTCTTCGTGCTTAATCTGTTTTATGATGCTTTTATATATTAATTTTAGTTTAAAAAATATAAAAATACCCTGAAACATCAACTAAAAATATTTTAATTATAAATAATAGGAGTTTGGCATGTGTAGTTCTTAGGATATGAGTGAAAACTAATGTGAAGATTGATTTGAGAGACCTCCTCCATTTGTGATTGCATTTGTATATTGGAATACTTATTATTATTAATGTAATTGCTATCTTTGAAGAATATTATTAGCTCCCATGTTTTTCATTCGCTTTGGAGGTGATTAACTACTTCTTTATTTATTGATTTATTTAGATATATGCTTAAATAAGCAATTCAAAAATACTAAAAATTCTTACTAGCAGTATATTTTAATAAGTAATTTAAATTAATCACTTAATAAGTAATTTTGAATTCTAAAGAGTAAGAAGTAAAAAGCAAAAAATATCTAATAAATATAATAAGTAACTACTCTACAATTACTAATTGAAGTTTTAGTTGTTGATTGATATGCCAGCAATTTAATTGTATTAATTCTACTGCATATTTGTTGAATAGATATTCTATAAATTGGACTATTGGTTCATAGAACTCATAAAGAGATTTTCTTAAGCTAGTGCTGATGTACCACTCAACCCTGGTTGTGATTATATTAGTTCATTATTCATTTTTAATAAATTTATTCTTTTAATTGTAATTAATTATAAGCTATCAGTGCTATAAATTATCGGTAGGTAAGAAATTAAAAATCAAATTAATCCTAAATAATGAGTTCTTAATGACTGATGTTTATTGTTAAAATTTTATTGAAATCAAATTTTACCAGTGATTGGCTTCATTTTAAACTCTGACTAAGTCTCTCCACCCCATTAAACAAGTCTAACAGGCTCTAAAGAAGCCCCTCTATTATCAATCATTTCTTTAAATGGGACATTATGTCTCGTATGACCCAGATTGAAAACACTCCTACTGGCTATTCCCTAATCTTTAACATTACTGACTTATTTTTCCATTAAAAATGTGCGATAATTCTCAAATCTTAACCCTTTTGGCACTACAGACTGGTACTAAATTTGTGATAATTTATCATTTATTACAACTGAGCTGCTCCTTCCCTAAGATTTATAGAATTGAGAAGTGGTTGTCTACATCCAACTTGGTGCCAAATCTGATGTTTTATGAGCATGTTTGAAATCTATATTTTTTTCTAATGGCTCTTTTCTTGATAGATTTTGACTTGGAGAGACTGTAATCCAACCTTAATTTTTACTAATTATAAACTAAGAATCAGTATCTGATTATTTTATTTGATTCACTATAAGAAAATTAACTATGCAAAAATAAATTTACCAGGATTATCAAGAGGTCTCATATAATCAGGCACTTATAGATCATACTTAGATTTTTATATCCGTGTCATTATCTTTTCATTTGAATAGTACTATTGTACTTTCTAGCTTGCTCTCATCATTTTTTCTTTAATATCCACACCTTGAGAAAATTTATTTGGTGTGGTTTAGCAATCTACTACACTTGATTTTCTCTAATTAAATGATGAACTATTTATCAAACTTAATATTAATAATTTTTTATATAAATTTTAAAATTACAAATAAGAACAATAAAAGCTTATTTTTCAAATTATAATGTCAAACTGCCTTTTTATATTATGCCAGTTGTTTATCCTAAAGTTGAATAAATTTTTGGTGAATTTAAGAAAATTAACGGGGGTTTATTAATTAATTAATGTTTTGAGTTGCTACTTGTTAATGACTGTTCTTAATTACTTCTCTTTAATTTTTTTATTATAAATAGATTTTTGTTTGTATTGAGGTTTGTTGGAGTTTATGTGTTACTATTTTATTAAGATGCTTGTGCAAAGGAATTACTTGATTGAGATGATAATTTTGGAGGATGTTAATTATGAAAACATATTCATAATAAAATTTCAAAGTGAGATTAAAACAATTACACTACAATTTCCTGGAACTCAAATTAGTAAAGCCAATATTACTGAATTTAAACTTGATTTAAGACTAATCTGTTTAAATTTGCTTCCCATCAATTATAGCTTATTTTTAATGAATTAATTTGGTCATTGTCAAATTCATTGGCTTATCATAATTAAATCCGCTTAAATCTTTCCCATCAACAGTATCAAATGGCTTTAAATAAGCTTTGGGGTTATAGTGAGATTTTTCAAATTATTTAGATTTATAGGGTTTGATATCATTTATTTCTAGTTATCTTTTGTTTCTTTCCTCAATCGGTTTAGATACGCTCTATATTGAAAATTAATTTATTTTTTTTAGGATTTTAATGTTTTGTAATATACAGGAATAAATAAATACTTACAGGGAAAGCTGAAAGATTTTTGTAGGTTGGTGGTTTAAGCTAAGATTTGTCAAATTTACCAGTCGCATAAAATGTTATTTTAGTACCAGAAGGTGGTCTAAGAGGAATTTTAAAAACTAATTTCAATTATTACCTTTAAGGAATTATGGACATTTATTTGGCTTAATAAAAAAAAAGTTGATTAAAATTTAATTAATGATAGCTTTAATATTTAAAGTTATAAAATAAATTCTTAATATAATTAAATTAATAAAACTTATTTTCTCATTCATTTCTTGATAATTTTAGGTTTAGTCTAATTTTAAGATACCCCAGAAACACTCTCTTTCTTAGATTAATTTGAAACTAATCCCATACTATTTTCATGTGGCTTCACGTGCCCTTATAAGCCTGAATTACTTGGGATGTTCATTTAACTCGCACTGACTTTAGGTCTACTTTGACCACTGCTACTGCCAGATTTGGATTATAAATGCTGGCCCTTCAAATTTTAAGCTTAGTTTTTCTTAGAATCTAGCTCTTTCTATTCCTATGCTTATTTCTATCTAGCTGCAGCAAGATCTTGCTCCTATCTTTCACGAATTACTTCTCTAAGCTTTTCACCTAAAAATCTGACTGCGTTAAAAGGTAGCTCTTAAACAGGGAGAGAAGTGGTTGATTAGAAATTTCCATCTTTTGGGTGGAGGGAGTGTTTTGTAATATCAACTTGGCTACCAGCTGGAGACACACCGATATGCCCAGTCACATCATTACTCTGCAGTCTTGAAGATTCTAGCATTTCTTCATCTTAAGACTCATCTGCATCTGAATCAGTGTACTATATTACAGAATATTGTTAGTATATTCCACTTATTTATCCGTTATAAGTTTTAATTGGTAATTTATACCGCAAAACTCTTGGTCATTTTTTAAATTGAATTCCAAACTTACATCTTCATCATCATAATACTCATGCTACTCCCCTTCGCTACTCTCGTAGTCACTTCCCATTTCAAGGCGTCTCCTCTCTTTCTCCAATCTCCTAGCTGCTCTCCTGGCATCATCATTTTGCTTTTCTACTATACTCCAATATTTGTCTAATTCCCCGCTGTCTCCTTGAATGTAATCAAGCAGCTGTTTCATTGCTAATCTGACGTCTGCGAATATGTTTGACTCCAAGTAATAGAATTGGAATTTTTAACTGAATGACAAAATAAGTTAAAAAATAAAAACAAAATAATAAAAAAATCAAATATTATAAAAAAGTAATCTTTTGCGTTTTAGTTTGTAATTGCTTTTTCTAGGATTAGGAATTATTAATAAGAGTATCGTTCTTACCGTATGCTTGTATATCCATTTTATGAAGATTAACTAGAAATTGTTATTATTTAATTAATATATCTGCAATTATCATTAATTATAAGGACAAATTACCAAAAATATAAGCCAATCGATTGTAGTAATTTATATCGTCTTTAAAATTAAATCAAAGTTTTATTGCTTTTTTATTATTAATAATTGGTAAAAGCAAAGGTGATAATATTACAATAGCAAAAGTAATTGGTGATATCAATAAAACTCCAATAAATATCAAAATTGCAAGCAAATAATTTCCGACTGTTTTAAAATTTAATCGCTCTTTATTTTTCTAAGTCTTTGATGAACCGAGTGTTTTGTTAAAAGTTTATTTCTTGTAAAAAGGTTTATCATTTTCGAGTTTTTTGTTGATAAAATTTTGAGCAAAAGTATATGGAGCAATTACTAATCCAATTATTGGTGAGAAAATTACTAATCCTATGTAAATCATGAATTTATAGTAAAAAGCTAAAATTATGGGCTTAAATGATCCTTTGAGAATTTTCTAGTTTTTTCCAATATATTTATCTTTATGCTTATACTACAAAGATCTACAAGCTTAAGGATTTAAAATATTAAAATGGTTTCCATTTAAAAACTCATCTGTTATGCTTACTCGACATAAAGTACAAAATATTATGTTGCATTTCAAGCAATGTAAGTGGTTGTTCGATGTTAATGAATCACATATACTCTCGTTTTCTATTTTCATGCAAACTTAACCGCACACTTTCCATAAACCAGATTTAGTGCTTTGTCTCATATTAGGACATATTTAAATGTTAGGTAAGTGCTCTATGGTAGAATTGTAGTGTCTTGCGAGAGCTATTTGGCAATCTTCGTCTAGTCTTACATGTGAATAACAGCATATTAAACACTACCAAGTATTACAAGTTTTACAATGAAATTTGTAATCGTCTGTAATTTTTGATTGAGATATCGCTTCTTAACAACGTGGGCAATTATAGCTCTTTTATGTTTTAAAGCTGATCAATTAAGCTTACTTTTTCTAGTAAATACTAAACAAATCTTCTGATAGTATTTATTTAGCTTAATTTGAGGAAAGTTTTTTGTCGCAGCAAGGTAATGTTAGGGATTTAAATTCAAATTTGATCAACTACTATTCAGTCCATTAATCTGTACACTTTTAACAGATTTCATGACCACACTATTATATTTAATCAAGATCAAGTGTTCTACACTCATTATCAAAACAAATTTAACAATTTTTACTCTCGTTTTTCAATTGCTAAGATTAGAGGGAATTTAGTATTTTGCCATATACATACTTTATTTATTTAAAGTGATTGACAAGTTTTAACTTGGTTATATCACTGTATTCCATAAAGTGCAATCCAATTTTATCAATTAGCACTTTGTTTTCATCCTAAGTTATATTTGGGTTAATTTGATTCATTAATTAGAGAAATTAAGTTGTGGCATGACTTTCCACTAAAAATCCATTAGGAGTTTTATCAGAAATTTTTTCATAATTAAAGTCTATTAAATTTTGCTATCTTGAAGTCTAAAAATAATACTTTAGCTTTATTTACATTTTGTCTTGTTTTTTGGGTTCTGGACTTGCCAAAATGAACTGCTAAACTATGTATAAAATTATACATATTTTCTAAATAAACTTCAATGAAATTTATACAATAAGTTTAAGACTTGATGGTGTTATAATCATGTCTATTTTCTAAATTATTCTACGATCCATCTTCGAAAAAGTTAGCATATTCTTCTACTTCATGTCCTAAATATTAAATTTCCTACTAATCTAGTAGCTTCCACAAGAATATATTATGATCTAAAGAATGATTCTCGTACTTATCTCCACATATCTCACATAAATTTTGATTACTCTAATTCTTCGCCTTTGACTTTAATTGGTCTAAACTATAATGATTTTCTCCTTATTCTTAAATAATTGAGAAACTAGGGTCTAAAAATTGCAAGTTAGTTTTATTGGTCTAATATTTAGCCAAATCTATACGATTTTAAGGATTTATTGTAGTTTATTATTTTATCAAATTTTGATTTGGAATGTCTAACTTAGACTTTTAGTTTTCTAAAAGTACAGTACTATCATTTAACAGTTAAATTGATGATTAATCATTGAATTTATTTTACTATAGAATTGATGAACTAATATCATGTTTCTTAAATAGTGGCTCGTTTAGTACGTTCTTTCTGAAACTTGAAATTTCCTAAAAACTGCCGTTAGATTGATGTCTAAAATGCTAATTACTTTCTTTTATAGAGTTTTAGTGGTTTTTGTCAATGCCTAGTTTAGGTTGGCTTAAAACATTAATGTTTATTTTCTACTCGCCAATATTTATAGTTTTTTCTTCTTAACGCAAGGAATTAAACTAGGCTAATTACTCTTCAATATTGAATTTGTCCATGCTCTTTATAGATTGCAGCTCATTCATATCGATCGTGTAAGATTTTTATTCTGACATAAAATCATTTTGATTTTAATTAAGCTACGGTACTTCAGATTAGGAATATTTGATCTTGCCTATCATTTTACCTCTAAGTCTAACCAATAATTAAACTTTATCAAACTACTCTAACACGTCTTCTTTATGAGTGGTTGAGAGTATTTTTGAGTTTTTGATTTACTTTATAGGGTGCTATTTGCTTTTAATAAAAAATTGAATATTTCCTATCACACTCTCTTTCTATCTTGTCTAACTTTAAGATTTTACTTATTATTTTATGAGATTATTAGAGTATTAATTGATACTCTAGAAACATCCAACATTGCCCTATTTCCCTAACAAACTTATCATTTTCTCATATTTACCCTGTTTCATAAATTTATGCTTCCAGGTCTTTAAAATGGAGTCATTTTGATTTTAAAAAGTAAATTCCTGATTTAATTGCTAATTTATATTTTCATTGTCAAATAACAAGTACTAATCTATTATTCGTTCTATAGATAGCGGAATTGAATATTTATCCATAAAAAGTAAAGATTTCAAAATGATTTCTAATTTAAAGCCAAGTTTTAAATGTAAGTCTAATACCAATTTCATTGGATTTAATTGGATATGCGAATCTTTAAACAAATATTTATTGCATATCAATTAATTTTTTTTTACCTTTGATAAGAATAACAAGAATACAAATTTAAAATAAGTGAATCTGGAATGGCATAATTAAAAGTATGCTAACTCTCAAATGGCTTATACTTATAAGCTCTGATATATTTCTAATTCCATATGATATTTAAATGTTTTTAATTGCCGTAATCCTAGGTATTTTATTTTTTGACTTGATTCTCTAAGGCAGGTGAATTTATATGATGAGAATTTAACTTATAATTCTCTTCTCTTTGACTCATAAAGTATTACTTTTGTTATTGGCTTTATTTTATCGGGTTAAAAAGTGATTGAAAATATTGTTAGTTTTAATTTTAATCATAGTTTTACTATAAATAGTCATCGTTTTTATTTCTAGAGGTTTTTGAACGAGTATTTATGGGGGCGTTTGGAAATATTGGCAGCGTTTAGTGTGAAACTATTGAATAAAAGTCGTCATTTAAATATAATTAACTTTATACAGAAAAAAGATTCAAATAATGAATTGGATTTACCAAAAAAAATTAAGAAATTTGACTAGCCAACGTTCAATGGTATATTATTATTATATAAACTTTTTGTCATATTCACTCTGCTTGAAATTTAAATAAAGAATATTTTATCATTGAATTTTTTGTAAAAAATTGAAAGACTAGTGTAATTATCATTTTCAAAGTAAAGCTTCTCTAATTTTCTCGCTACAAGGGAATTTCTATTCATTGGGGGAAATTAAATAATTAAAAGAAAATATTGTCAGAATTTAAAGTATAAATTAGGTTAAAAGTAAATTGTCATTATTTTATTTTGAATGTATACTTCTTCTTTTAAATGCTAGCACTTTCTTATGAGATAAAAGGTTGATATAAATTGTGCTTTCTTATATTCTCAATGCTTATTTATGAGGTTCTTTCTGATGCCCCGATTCCCTAAACTTTATTTGGATATTAATTGCCCTAATTTTAGTACTCATCATTAAATTTAATATAATAAATCTATTTTTACCATTTTCATATACTTTTGGGTTTGGTTAACTTCACATTAAAATTTGGAAGTTTAATTTATATATATATATATTTATAATATTATTCATTAATTTTGCTATTTCTCTAGATTTTTTAGTTGGCTTAGACTTTATTTTTATAGTGAGATGTATCCAAAGTCATAATTTTATTTTAAAGCTGAGTTAGCACATCCTTCTTTTTCTAGTATACTGATTATATTTGGTGATTTTTATTTGTTTTTTGCTGACTCTATTTTTATTGTGATATTCTGTTATAACTAGGATCTATGGTTATCTTGTTCAATTATTTATTTATAAATATGGTTAATAAAAATTTAAGTAGGTCATGATAAGATAAATTATATTATAAATTGACCAAATTGTTCAATAAGTCTTCATTTATTTGAGAGAGATACTATTTTTAGTATTACTTGAGCATTTAATTTCTTTAATTTTAAGGATGATTATTTCCATGTATTATCGCCTAAACTCCTAATGTATGAGTTGAATCTTCGTTTATATTTGGATCAATTGTAAAACAACAATATAAATATAGTATAATAGTGGCATAACTGAACAAAATTTTATTCAGAAACAATTAAAAATACTTGATAATAATTGTTCCACTACCGATATGCATAAGATGTTTTTCTTTGATTTGGAATGGAGTGAAGCTATTGCTATTATTAGATTGATAGAAAGATTCTGCTGCTGCGTAATTAGCTACTTTATTGTACTTTATTCTAGATGATTGAGATTAATTTTTGTCTTTTTAATTTTTCAAATGAGCTGAACCAATTATACTCTGGTTTACTGGTCCTTGTGACATTCGCTAACTAAAGTTAAAATAATATCTTCTCTTATATTAAAATCCATAGATTAACTATATTTTCAGTTTTTTTTATTAAAAATAGGATTAAAAGTTAATGATGTTTTCATAAGGATTGTCAAAATTCCTTTGCCCTAGATTAGAAATTCTTTACTTATGAATGTTTTAATCTACATAGCTCTAGTATGGATTTCCTTTCTGTATTTATGATTATATGTCTGAATTTTTTCCTATGTTTCCACTTCTGAGACTATTCATATTTTATAGGAATTTATAGTACCCTGCTCCACCGCTGATATTTGATTCTTCATTTCTTATATAAAAAGGAAAATATTCTATTTTTTAATTACTTATTTAAATCAAAACTCAATTGTGTCTTTTAGTAATTTTCACAATTCAACACCCAAATTTCTTATCTATTTACTTTGGCCCTTTTAATCATTCTACCCTCCATCATAACTTCGTCCAGAAAACACTTAATTTTGAAGATAATTTTACCCAATAGTATTTTCAATTTTAACAGAGTCTTGCTCAATATATTGAAAATGGGCTCTTTTAGTATGATTTTGCGAGTGATCAAATTTAAGTTAATTTTAATTCATGACACCCCCGCTAAACTCACTTTACTGTTCTAAATTCATTTATCTTTGGTTTCGTACTTTATGCACTTGGCCATTTAATGAAAAATATTTAAGAAAGTTTGAATAATTTAAGTTTTGATGACTATTGTATTACTTATATTATAAAAGACTTTAAGATAATAAAAGTTAATTACTTTTTAAGATTTTGGTAAACTTAGGGTGGCTGTCTGCTTTTATTCATTTTAACACGATCTACGAGTTCTTCATCTTCGGTAATTTATTAAAATATATTTTTGTTATTAATTATTGCCCCTTGACTAAGATCTTAACTATCATCATTGTGAAGTCTTTAATGTATATCTAATTCACTATGATATATATTTCGATTGCTTTAATCAGATTCTTCTTATGCTAAATTTTGATAATTTTCCATTCTTAAATAGTTCTATTTATAAGTTTACAATATATTATTCTTAAAATTTCAAATTAATTAAATTAGTTACAACACCTTATAATTATTAATAACCTCAGTAATGCATTTCAGTATGGGTAATAATAGTAAAATTAAATATAATCGTAGAATTAATTAAATATGCAGAAACTAATACCTAGATATTTCACTAGCAGCGCTTCCAAGAATTCATCTTAGACTGTCCTTAAGCAGCTTCTCTCACCCTCTCAAACTTAAATGAGAGTAAGAGTCTTCTCTTCTCTACAGCAAGATATGGAGGGTTTCGACTTCTCTGATAAATTGAATGTTGAAGAATTAAAACTCAAGAGCCCAGAGAAAACCTCTAAGATGAATCTCTGCGCCTCAATTTGCGATGCACTTGATATTACTCTTAAGACTGATCACTCAGCTGTTGTGTTCGGAGAGGATGTTAAATTTGGAGGTGTGTTCAGATGCACCATGGGGCTTAATGAAAAGTATGGAACTGACAGAGTTTTCAACACTCCACTTTCAGAACAGGGTATCGGTGGTTTTGCCATTGGTATGGCAACCAGTGGAGCCAACGCAGTTGCTGAAATGCAATTCGCTGATTATATCTTCCCAGCTTTCGATCAAATCGTTAACGAGGCAGCTAAGTACAGATATAGATCTGGTAATGAATTCGATTGCGGAAAGCTTACTTTCAGATCACCATATGGTGCTGTTGGTCATGGTGCTCTTTATCACTCTCAAAGTCCAGAGGCTTATTTCGCACACACCCCAGGTCTTATTATTTCTCAAAACAAAAAATATTTGTGATAGTAATAATTTTAAAGTATTTGAATAAAATTATATTTAATAATTTTGAATTGGTTTATATATCTGGATAGTATTTTGTGTTTTAGTTTTATTTAATAATCACTTTCTTTTTAACATTTTATAATTCTATTTATTTTTTAAGTATTAAATTTATCATTATTTTTGACACTTCTATAAAACTATACAAAAAGTTTTCCTCTCAACTCTATAAAATAATATTACAAATAAATAACTTATAATTCAATCAAATCTCTATAATACTGTAATTCCCAGATCTCCAGTTTAAGCAAAAGGACTTTTACTCGCAAGTATTAGAAACAACAATCCAGTTTTATTCTTTGAACCAAAGATCTTGTACAGAATTGCAGAGGAGGAAGTAAATATTTCACTATCATTTAATTGTTAGTAGTAAATTATAACTTAAAGCTTTACCCATCGAGGACTACGAAATCCCTCTTATGAAGGCAGAAATATTGAAAGAAGGAACAGATTTGACAATTATTTCTTATGGCACTCAACTAAGACATGTGAGAATGGCTGTTGCCATGGCAGAGAAAGAGTCAGGAGTTTCTTGTGAAATTATTGATTTAAGAACTATCTTCCCATGGGATGAAGAAACCGTGATTAACTCAGTTAAGAAGACAGGCAAGTGTATTGTTACTCATGAAGCTCCCTTGAGTGGGGGTTTTGGGGCAGAGCTCACGGCTAAAATTCAAGAGAAATGCTTCTTGCATCTTGAAGCTCCAGTCAAGAGAGTATGCGGTTATGACACTCTATTTCATACATAAATTAGATTTATTGCCTTTATCAAAAGAAAATGTAATTTTATCTATAAAATTTAATCTAAAAACTCCTTTCCCATTAGTTTTCGAGCCATTCTATCTTCCTGACAGATTCAAGATTCTCGAAGCTATAAAAGAAACTATGAAGTATTGATATTTAACTCTGCAAAATTGATCAAATTATTTCGAAAAGTCTTGAGAAGATTTAACATTGCTTATTTAAATTAATATCAAAATTTACTCTAATCACACTTATATCTTCTCTCTATCTTTGTAGATCTACTGAAATCTTTTATCTTATATTTAATCAAATGCTAATTTTAACATAAATTCACAGATTTAAAAAAAATTCAATATTCAAGAATAAATTTGCAGAATTTTTTATAATTATTTAAGTACTATATATAGTTTTAAAAATATTTCATAAGTTTTTCTTCCTACCTTCGTAAGTTTTAAAAATTCTAGTTGAATTTGATTTAGAATTTTAATAAATGAATTATTTTTTTTTAAAAAAAGTTTATCATAAATTTAAAAACAATAATTGTAAGATACTTGTAATTTAATTTTTTAAGTATTTTACCAATCTATTTTATTTCAATCTTTTATTTAAATAAAAAAAATTGATATCTCATTGAATATCAAAAATACACATTCATGAAAGAAATTCTTTTATAAACAAATTCATTAGTATTTTTGTATATTTTTATATAAAATATAAATTGGCTGAGAGTCAATTGTATTATGGCATAATTAAGATTATTATTATTGAATTGTGATATTTCACTATAATATTAATATTATTCTCAATATATGTTTTTATTAGTATTATGGTATAAATTATATAGATTTGCTTGTGTTGATAAATAAGGTTAAATTATAATTAAATGTATTGAATAGAGATTAATAGATTTAAAACTAAAATAGAATGTTTGCTGAGTTTAATGATAAATTAGTAACTATTAATTAAATAGAATCCATTTAAGATAACTTACTTAAAAATAAATAATATAAATGTATTTAGCAATAAAAATACAATAAAATTGATTATCAAAGGTTTTTTAGAATTTTAAATATATTGTGTAATTTTATAAAAATAGGTATTAGTTAAAAGAGATCATAGATTATAACATAAAAATCGAATTTTTACTAAAAGCAGCGACACATTTATGAATTCTAATCTAATTTTGTGAGACATATAGATTCATTAATTTAATTAAAAATTGATGATGCTTTTTGAATTGCTATCTCATCCTTTGTCTTAAATTTAAGTCATTATTATAGATTCTTATTGCTCTCTCAAAGTGAATTTATTTTTCTCCAATATTAGATAATTTATAGATTATTTCTCCACCCACGCACTCTAAAACTACATATACCATAATGAATAGAGACCTTGCTTAAAAGCCAACTAAAAAATATACTACCAAATTATAAGAGAAAATGAAAAAGAATAAGAAATAGACTAAATCTTAACAAAAAGTTCACAATTTTATATATAAAGTAATTTTCTAGATATACATAGAAACACTAAGTTTAATATATAAATAGTTATAAAAAGTGCTTACTGAAGCAACTAATTCCGACTTTAAAGTACGGATTTAATCTCCTACCCTGTCTATTAAAAATGAATCTACTAAAGAATCTAGCAATTACGATGAAAATATTATCAAATTAGTTTATTATATTATATCTTTCATTTAAATAGTTTGTTTCGCACAACTTTTTATAAAGGTTTTTACATGTTGAGTGCATTTATCCCGTTTTATTATAATTTATATGTTTTTAAAATATTTCTCAAAATGAATAACTTCACTTCTTGAGTTCGAGGCGGAAATTAAAAAGGCTTTTTAAAATGGAGAGTGAAGAAGACCTCGACGCCGCAGTATTTCTATTTCGCATTCGACGCAGAATGGATTCCAAACACATGGTTTAGACATCAACTGCCCTCTCAGTCTCTCAGTGTGTCTCTACTTCCCTTAATTATTAAATTACTGACCATACTTAAAAAACTATCTAATTGGCAGTTTAAAAAATTATACATTTGAATACAAATTTATATTATAAATAAATTTTATAGAATTTAATACTTTTATAGCTGCAGAATATACAAAACTCAATTCTTAAAATATAATAGTTTTGAGAAGATTTAAATTAGATTCATATTAGTTTTAAAAATAAATTAAACAATTTTTGCAACTTTTTCAATGTTATGATTTAAATTAAATTAAAACATGAATTCCAATTTTTAAAATTCTATTTTAATAGATTTCATTAATTTAAATGAATCAATTAGTCTGAACAAAGTTTCTTTGAAAAGAAAATAATAAAATTGTTGAATTTTATATGTAGTTTATAAGCAATTAAAATACATTTTTTTAAATTAAGATTTTAAGAATTTATTAATAAAGACATTTTATGGATGTTTTGGAGAATTTGCTTGATAAGATCTTAATACTAAATATTAAAAATTATAAAGTTAAATCATTATTTTAAATTATGCTTTCTCATCTGCTTAAAACAATGCACAATTTCAATTTTAATGTCTAAATTAATATAGTTAATTATTTCTTTAACCAAAATCCATAAAATAAAGACAAACTACAATAAATAATTTGAAATGAAATTTTCTAGATGACTTTTAAAGTCTAAATTTTTCAATTTTTTAAAATTTTTTGAATTTAAATTAAATAAATCAAAAAACCTGGATAGGATTTATGGTTTAGAATAATTTGAGTAGTCAATCTAATAAGAAAATTTATAAATATGTACTGATGGGTCTAAAGAGTATCCTGAGTCGGAACTTATTACATTACCAAATATTTTATCATTAACAATGAATTGCATGGTGTTATATATTTTTTAATAATTATAAGATATTTCAACTAGTCTCCCAGCAATCAATGAATTCCAATAAATTGTTCTATAGCTCCCTAAAATTAAATAACAAATTAAAAACCTATTTACAGCATTGAATTTTTTATAATAAAATTGGAGAATGTTAGGATTTAAGAAATGCTCTGGAATTTTAAGAAATATTAAATCCACTATTTTCCAGTCAACCTGTATTATAAACGTTCATTTATTAATTTCATCTATTTTTAAGTGTAAAATTGGCTTATAAAAATTTATCAATGATGTAATTTGGATTTATTGAATACAATACTTGTGTTACCAGATAATTAATAATAAGGTCCCTTTTCTCATATTAATCTACCATTGTACCATCAGAAAGTAATATGAAATTATTGGGAAAAAAAATTAAAGCTTCTATTAGATTTACAATGCCTAAAATATTGTTTGAATAATTGAGAAATTCAAACCTTTGACATTAAAATTTAATCATTTTTATTAAAGGTATATAAAAATAGCTTTTTATTTTAGAGAAGAAGGCCATCTATAATTTCATATAAAAATACATAAATTATTCAAATATATCCTTAAAAATTCCTTCTAATATCTGGATAATCATATGTTCAATAATTCATTTGTTTAAATTTTTATTGTAAATAAAAATTCCATGAAAGCAAACTCTTTTAATAATACATTAAATTATTAATACTATTCCTGATAAAAGCTATAAAAAATAATGATATACTAATTGCTAAGAATATTTAAATATTTATTCAATTAAATTTTAACTATCCTTCTTTAATTAATTTATCTATCTGGAGTTTAAAGTATATATGAATTCATTTGCAAGTTTATGAATTTTGTTAACATTATTGTAGACATACATTTAATTTGGAAAATTAATTATAATTAAATTTAAACGATTTTGGGCTCATTCGATAGAGAATACAAAATTAGCTGGACTTTATTATTGGCGGTACTATTTTATCGCATCCCTGGAGCGAGATAACTCGACTTTAATGTGAGGGTATAATTTAATGAATTTAGAGGTGTTTAATTAAAGTCGAGTTATCTCGCTCCAGGGATGCGATAAAATAGTACCGCCAATAATAAAGTCCAGCTAATTTTGAATTCTCTATCGAATGAGCCCAAAATCGTTTAAATTTAATTATAATTAATTTTCCAAATTCAAATGTATTTCTTCAATATTAATAGTTGTATGTCTTAAATATATGACTCATAGGATATAGAAGATTAAAAGATTTCAATAAATGAATTATTATAAGTTTAAATTATTTAAAAAATATGGCAGTAAAGCTTAGTAGGCAGTAGTACAATATCATAAGCTAGAGATGTATTAATCGTTTAGCTCCCCTTATTTTGTTGATATCTATACTATCGATTGAATCTTAATAGAAATCTATATCCTTAAAGGATAAAATGTTCAAGACTATCCTTAATGAGGCAATCGATAGTTTTCATTACAATCAGAAATTTCACTTGCAATCTTAAATAAGTTAAGACTATTAGCTGTCTTATGATATCAATTCTACTGAAGATTTACTAAAAGATCAAATAAGTTAATACCGTTAGAATAGGCTGACAGCTTCAGGGGAGAGCACATGTCTAAGATTACTGCAAAATGTCACAAATTACTTCTTAGAATACAACAGAACTTTATTGAGGATTTTCCGTAACTCGGGCAAGGACTATAATGACCTCGGTCGCTACGAGGACTGTTTAAATATCAAAGACGAGGAGTACAATTATATCTTGGGGACTATACCTAGAGCTTTTCCTATACCTCTGTCTTTAGGAATATGCGTTCCTGATGTATGTGAAGTGCAGGATTTTAATAACCTCAAGCCATTTTTAGTTGAGTCTATTAACAAATTCATTCCAGAGATATTCTAAGGCTTAAAGGGCTTTGACTTGAGCACTTAGCTGATAACAGATGATTTGAAGTTTTCTGAAAGCAAATCGAAAAATGATGAGGCTACAGAGGGAGACATTGTTTCATACTTAATGATAGGTTTTATAGTAAACCCTTTATTTAATAAAATCAATATCAAAAATAAAAAGAGGAATAATTATTTTTCAGTTAATTTTAAAGCCTAATAATATCATTATCTCAATAGAGATTCAAGCTAGAGCTTATTATTAAAGACAAAGCATGCATTAAAATTGTTTCTATTTTAAGTTAAGTTAATTAAAAATTTTTATTCACACATTTTATAAAAATTTAATGTTAAAAAGTTTTACTTTTATTTCTCAAATATATAGATCATAAAACTTATACAGTTTCTTAAGCTATTATAACTTTAAATAAAACTTTAAAATATTCTAAATTTAAAGTTGGAAGCATATAAATTTATAAATAATTAGAATTGTGTTACACGAATTTTTTAATTTAATTTAATTTTAACTCTAAATTAAATTAAACATTATTTTTTAAACTCTATCATAATTGAATTTTATTTAATGCATTTTATTATCAGGACTAGGAGTATTTGTAGCAAGTTTCATGAGTTGGAGATCAAAGAGACTTACGGACAGAAAATAAATAGAGAGAAGACAAAAACTTGCCCAAAAAGCTTAAAATAACTTGAAAAATAGTAGTTCCCAACATGATGATGAATCCGAGGATTTGATCATCGAAAAACAAAGCTAGATTCAAGTTGATAATACAGAAGTGAAAAGCAACAGCGATTAAACTAACAGTTCTTATGAATCTACTGCTGGCCGCAGAAGAAACCGAAGACCTAGAAAAATTAAGACTTTGTAAAAAATATCAAAATCGTTCTCTATACAACACAGTCTAAGAACTCTGTTTACCAAAAGATCAAAAGAAGACGAAATGGATTTAGAAATTCTCAATGGAGTGAGAGCGATAGTTACATGTGCGGTAATATTAGGCAATACTCATTTTTACATTTTGAAGGGGCCCTTGTAAAATATAGAAGTCATTCAAGAATGGATGTCAGATTTCTTATTCACATTTGTTATATAATCTGATCTATTAGTGGATATTTTCTTCTGGATGACTGCTTTTTTAGGATCTTACCTTCTCTTAGTAAAAATTAAGAATAATGACGGGTCCACTGGTTCATGGCTAAAGATCTACTTGAATAGAGTTTTTATTATAGTTATAACTATTAAAAGTTTTCAGGTTGCTTCCCCAATATGCTTTCGTACTTGTATTCTTTTGGAAATTTATGATACTTTTTGGAGGAGAGGGACCTATGTTCTATATGTACAATACAATGACTGAATGCTCTAAATATTGGTTCTGGCATTTGACATTCTTGAATAATATCATCCCATGGAACTAAGACGACACTTGCCTCCCTTGGACTTGGTACCTTGCAAATGACATGCAGTTTTATCTTCTAATACCTATTCTTTGCAAATTGTACTATCATAAGAGAAAGTGGTTCTATTTCACTTGTGGAGTCCTGTTCTTTATCTGCAAAGTCATTTATAAGTAATTTTATGCTGAATTAATTATGAACTCTTCTATCATTATAGCTCTCTGTAATAATTGTTAATGACTTAAGTGTATCATACTTCACCTACAAAGATGAATATTTCACAATATATTATGTAAAACCTTACGCAAGACTCCCAGTTTTTATAATTGGATTATTAGCTGGATGCTCATACTTCACCTTTAAAAGAGAGGAGCCAGAGACTCAAAGAATCGCTAAAGTATTAGAAGCATTAAAATACTCAAAATCAAGGGCAATTACATCGTTTGTAATTGGATTAGTACTTATGATGACAATGACCATCATTTTACAGTTTATCAATAACACTCCAAACGGAATCAGCATGGCAGGCAATTTGTTTTACTTATTGCTTTCTAGGCCAGTCTTTATTTGTGGATTTACAATGATGATATTCCCTGTGATGGTTGGTTCTGATGCTTTCATACCCCTGAAAAATTTACTCTCTCATAATTTCTGGGTACCTTTTTCTAGACTTTCTTATGGAGCCTATCTATCTCATGGTGTTTAATAATTATTTCATACATAATTTAATTCCAAATTGAATATAAATGAAGTGTTTTCATGTAGTTTAGAGAATTCAATATGGAAAGAGGGCAATGGGCTTGTGGGTTTGATACGACTCTCTTCTTTTTCGCTTACTTAGGAATATCGTTTATTTTCAGTGCTGCTATGGCTATTGCATTCGATTTACCTCTAAGTGCTTTATACTATGAATATGTTTCTAAACCTAAAATGAGACAACCAGATGTTTACTATCATTCTTAGTCTGCCAAGTCAGGCCAAAAGTATAATTAAAAAAATATTCAGCAGAAAATTCTATGATATCGAATTTTTTTGTATAATTTTATACTTTTAAAAATGTATAATTAGATTATACCGAATCAAAGAAGAGGACATATCTAACAAAGAATCGCCTAGAAAATCACTTTAGTAAAAACTTTTAGAAGAACATTTAAATGAGTCCAATAAAAATTTCGATAGATAACGTAGACCCTCAATTGACACTGAAGACTTAGAAGATGTCCAATAATTCGATCAATCTCCTGATAATATTATTAAAATTAATCATGTTTTCTATATTTTGAATCTTGAGTGATTCTAAGTTTTATTGAAAATATTCATTAATTAGAGAATAGTCAAAGTATACTGTAGCTACAAAGTTCCTATAACAAAACTTTGAAACAAGAGGAAAAACATCATAAAAATAGTAAAAAGCAAGTAAAAGCAAATATCTAATTCGATGATGATAGTGACAGTGACAATGACAATGAATTAAGGTTGTAATAGTCTGATCAATTAAAATACTCTTCAAGTCCTAATTCTAAAAATTCATAATATTATTTGAAATTGACCTTAATTTTTACTTTTTTACATAAAATAGGAATTGAATTATAAAATAAATAAAACATAAATGCATTACAATAGAGAGTTGTTTCACCATCTAATGTGGATAAAGTAGGCAGAAGAGAGGGAGGCATAAAAGCAGGTATTTAATATAAAAAGAAATGAAGAAAATAAACTTAATCATTCAATCATTTATTAATTTATCAAAAAAAGTTCTTTAATTTTATCACAAATATATATATTCATACTCTTATAACATCAATTATCATCTTATTTTTTAAATTATTTATCAATAAATATATATAGTACATAAATATTTTATGAGATATTGTTCATGTAATGTTTTAACCAGTAAATGCATCAAATAATGAATTGAACAGAATAATTCTTAATATTAAACATAAAAAGTTTTAATTCAAATAATCATTAAATCGAATTTACACTTATAAATCAAAGAATCAAAAATGGGCTATTTATTAAATGTTTTATTAAGATAATTATTAAAAAATTTTTATGAAATCTTTTAATTTTTTTAATTAAAATGGGTTGCAACACATCAAAGGACGCTAAATAACCAGGAACATAAAAGCAAAAGGGGAAATATTATGTAATAATTAATGATTTATATAATTAATAATATATTTCAGTAATTTATTCAAAATTAATGTATTAATAACAACAAATGTCTCAATCTCCAGATAAACTAAACCAGTCACCTTCAAAGACAGGTCCCAAGAGAAATATCAAGCAAATTTATAATTTAAAAGTTATTTCGAAAAATCTCATTAACCTTAATATTAATAATTATAGATGAACTGTTAAGTAATAAAGTCTATCTCTATTTATAATGTGTAAAAAATTAAAATTCCAGAGGCAGAATTGGCAAAGCACAAAGTTTCGGACATTTTGAGCTTTATCAAGACAGGAAACTTGTCCATGGTAGAGGGTCTCATCCATCATCACAAATTAGGCATTGCAGTCATGCTATAAATTTAGAATAAACTATATTTATTCAAGTTAATCTAGCAAGTAATTTCTCATAAATCTAGTAAGTAAATGGGCTTAATGCAATTTTATAATAAAAAGAGTTTGCTATTAAGTGGATTGCAAGATGAATTCAAACTTGATGCCAAGGAGAAGATATCAACTGCAGATTAATATATATTGAATTCTCAAACTTGACTCTACTTTAAAATATTTGAAAATTGCCTTAAAAATAAATAAAGAGATTGGAATCCATTATTGTTGGCAATCGGATATAAGAAGATAGAAATAGTGAGGTATCTTACTCAGGATCTTCATGTGTCCGTTAGACAGTGGACCAGAAAGCCCAATACTTAACTTTCACTCGATAATGATGCATTTATTGAATAATAGCTTTTCGCTTTTACTCTTGTAATTGCTAACAAAGATGTATTACTAATATATTGATGACATTTGTAATAACAACTTTTATTATGCTGCATATATTTAATCAAAAGAAAATTGAGTAATCGGTTTTTCTTAAATGTCTTAAAGGCTCAATAAAAAAATTATGATCATAAATTGTTTGTAAATTTCTATTTAGAATAGCCATGCTGAAGGAACTTTGGAATGTAAACTACATAGCTTGGGAAGAAGTACACCTCCAAAGACTTTTCCAATTGTTGCTTCACTCCAAGTGGTTAGACGGCATGAGAGCTTTTTTGCAGAGCTACACCACCGACATTTTGATAGCCACCTAAAATCATGAATAGCAATTTGCCAGCCTTAGAAACATCTTAAGAAATAAGAAAGCTGGAGCTGCTGCAGCTGGGGCTTCAGGGGCTCATGTGGATAAGAGCAGTGGAGATATGTGGAAAATTGTTGATGAAACATTCAGCAAGACTCCTTATTTACTACCTTTCTTATATGTAGCACTTACTGATGATCAATAAAATCTGTTAAATTTCAGTTGATGAGTTTATTACGAACTACTGACTATTTTTTGAAAGATTTGAAACTACATTTTTAGAAATAATTTTTTTAAAAATCAAGAGTTGGTGTCAAAGCCAGAATTAAAAAACCTAATAGAGAAGCACGCAAATCAAATCACAGAATATGATTATGGTCTCTTTAAGTTCAGAGTTGCTGCAACTTAAAGCTTAGACACAGTACTCACAGCCTATGAAGCTAAGGGAGAAGTTGAGAAAGCCTAAGTAGCCAAGATTAGAGAGCATATAGCAGTTTTAGAGGGGAAAATTGGCCAAGCTAAAGTTATTGAATAATAGTAGGATTAATAAGTCCCAGCACCTGTTTAAGACTAGTATAATTAAATAAAATCAAAATAGGATAGAAATTTAAAACCTAATAATAACTCATTGAATTCAATAAATAATATCTTTATTAACTTATATTCAATTATAACCAATTTTAGATGCTGATGGTTAAGTTATTCAATAAGAGTAACAAGATGTTTCTAATATTTATCATTATATACTTTTCGTTTTATATGTTCCAGTGGCTATCCATGTAGCAAAGGTTTAAGCTGTAGAGTCTCCCAGTAGTAGTGGAATCCCTCACTTCCAATCATTTGAGTAGTTCAGATAGAAAAGTGACGAATTATTTGAGGCAATTAGAAGAGCAGATCTTGACTCAATTAGAAAATTATATGCAGAACTTGGATTAAGGCAAGTATCTTGTTATTATTTATCTTCTGTAGTAATTATTATATCGTGGTTTTAATATAAAAAAAGTTCTGGAAAAATTAATTGTAATAAAGTACCATACATTTAGGCATAGAATAATCTATCAACTTATCAAAAAATCAATGAGTTGGATAACTACAGATATTGGCCACTGACTGCTGCACTCGCCAGCGACTACACAATCGATGCAGAAAAGAGAATAGAAATTTATAACTATTTCAAGACTAATGGATTCAACGTGAGACAAGCACTTTGCTATAAATATCTCATCATTTATTATATTTTATGAAGAGTATTATTATAAGTTTCGGAACCAGGAGTTGTTGATGCCAGATAGAACTTGGTTTTGCCAGTGAACGTTAGTCTATAGTTTTTAACTGCTCTTGGAGATGCATAGAGTGCTCTATTTAGATATCTTTGGGGTTCAGATGATTTTAATTTTCAAATTAAATGTAAATTAATAAATATTTTATCTGATTACAACAACTTATATGAGGTGGATCACTTATAGTAACTGATTCAAGCTTTCTATGCTATTTTATAATTTGAAATTTTATGATTATTTTATTATTAAGTATTGGTTTTCTCGATATATAACAAATATCATTTTTTATGATTAAGTAATAACTTCAACAGACTCCCAAACATTTTAGAGGAGTTAGATTTCGCTTTAAATAACGCCACAGCTTTGAACCTCTTCCTGAAATTAACAGTCACTTAAAGATTTGCTCTAATTTCTGAACTTTACAACTTATTCTATGGCAGCAAAGAGTTTTGAATTTATTTTATGATAGCGTTATATTTTTTGCCTTATATAATCAGTTATCATAGGTTAGTTTAGATTTAATTAAATTTGAGTAAATTGGTTTATAATTTAAAGAGATATAGCAAATTCTCTCTTCAAGACACTACGCTCCTTATCTTCTCCCAATATTAATAGAAAGAGACACATTCATGAAGACATAAGAATTCTAAATTTTTGACTAGGCTGTAGCCAATTGCAGCGTTGTTGAATTAGAATAGATTGCTCAAAGCAGCGATTTTGATGAGAAATTCTTGACTTTCTTTAGATTATAATGAGTATATCTATTCAATAAAATCAATCATAAAAATAAGAAATATTTGGCTATGAGGAAGCATCCTCCCCCCATAATGTCTACTTTTTAGTTTTTAGTCTGATAGAGTTTGTAACGCTGAGTATTGTAGAAATACATTCGAAATTGGTAAAATCATTATAATTAAATTAATAATAAATCAAAATCGTGGCAGTTAAAGTTGGCCAATTTAAACGATCTTGGGCTTATTTTATAGGTAATTAAAAATTAGCTGGACTTTACTTTTGGCTGTCCTATTTTATCGCATTGAGGGAGCGAGATAACTCGACTTTAATGTGAGGGTATAATTTAATGAATTTAGAGGGTTTAATAAAAGTCGAGTTATTTCGCTCCCTCGATGCGATAAAAAAGTACCGCCAATAATATAGTCCAGCTAATTTTTAATTACCAATCGAATGAGCCCAATATCATTTAAATTGGCCAACTTTAACTGCCACGATTTAGAATAAGAATTAATTTAATTAGAATGATTTTACCAATTTCGAATGTATTCCTAAAATAATAATAATAGCTAATGAACATGGTCTACCCGAGTAACAGTTTTCGAGCTATGGCTTCGCACAATAAAATCTAATTTTCAAAAAATCAGCAACTCAAGTGCAATTTAGTAAATTGCGCAAATATACAATCTTATTTTATGAATAAAAAATAATTAAACTTAGATGAATTTTAAATTATTTTAAAATTGATAATCTCTTTTTATTACAATTGTTTTGGTTATTTTTTATTTATAAAATAAGATTGTATATTTGCACAATTTACTAAATTTCACTTGAATTGCTAATTTTTTGAAAATTAGATTTAAAGAAAAATTTTTTATTTTTTTCTTAATTTTATTATTAATTTATATATAATTTTTTGCTTGTACGAAGCCATAGCTCGAAAACTGTTGCTCGGGTAGACCATGTTTATTAGCTACTATTACTCAGCGTTAAAACTCTATCAAATTTACATAATAAAAAGCAGACATTATGTGGGGGAGGATGCTTCCCCATAGCCAAATATTGTATCTAATTTTTTGAATAAGATACGTTGAAATATTGGATGCTTCTGATCTTAAGAAGCTACATGGACAGAGATTAGTAGATTAAATTAAAAATACTCAGAAGTTCAAGGCATACTTAGATCAAACTTTAAAGATTTTGGAAAATGAATCAATTGTTCAAGAAGAGGAGGCTGACGAAGGACATGGAGGACCAGCGCTTAGATTCAATAGCTTTTAATAAATTTATTATAATTATGGGACCATATAGATTACATCAAACTCATGCAACTAATAAGTTGACAGAGAGAATCTCTCATAGTATCAAAGATTTTAATCTATAATCTATACAAGACGCTTTAGTCAATGGAGATTAACAAAGAGTTATTGAAATTCTACAAATTTATAAGCTTTCTGATTTGCAATTCTTGAGAGGTTCCAATAATCACGTAAGTCAAATTTACAGATTGGATGAAAATAACAGAGATTTTTCTGAGGTTTCTGTACCTTGGAGTATTTTATGTAATTCATTTTTAACTATTTATTCTTAATTCAAAATTATTGACTATTCGTCTTTTCATATTAATACTTTAATTTTAAGTAACCTGAACTTATTACAAATAGCAGTATTAAACTCCTAAGCTGATCTAGTTCGTTTCCTAATTCAAGACTACAAAACTTTCAGTCACTAGTACAGACAACTTAAAGAAATCGATCAGAGATTTATACTACACAACCCAGACTCAGAGGATGAGACTTTAACAATCAGACTTGCTATTTAGAATGGAAATTTGCAAATATTCCAAGATTTGTGGGATAGATTTGGAACTTTATATACTGAAAAGCAAGCTATGACTATTCTCAGATATATTTTGTTCCATTATAGAACTAATTATCTTCAGAGTTTCTTGATGAGCTACTCTACTCATCAATTTTGAAATTTGCCTTTAAAAAAATATGGTAGTTATTCCTATCTTGATTCATTAATCAAGTCGGGGTAAGTTTCCTGCCCATTCTCATTATAAAAATATTTTAGGGAAGTTTCTTGGTAAGTTAATCTTTTTTCTTTCTGCAATTATCTTTTCTTTGACAACCACAAAAGACTAATGAGTCTTATACTATTTATGATTCAAGCAATTTTTTCAATGCTTTATATATTTTGTTAAATCTACTTGATAAGAATTAGTATTCCCTATTTATGTCATTTTAAATTTCATTAAAGAATCAAATTCTTGGTAAGAATTCTATTTAGAAATTAATTTATTTATCCAATGATATGATATAGAGAACAGTTACATTAGATTATTTCGAAACAATTAAAGAATGTTTTATTTATCCATTTAAAGCGAGTGAAATAATGATATATATATTTTTTAATGTATAATTCATAAAATATATATATATATATATATATATAAATTCACTTGCCAGGAAACTTCCCCTTATCAAGTTTTTTATTTATGACAAATCACGCTTATGTGAATATGCCTCCCTCTACAAGATTAGAATTCATTCAGTTATTAGGAACAGTTCAGCAAGACGAATAAGTTTCACACATTGTTCATTAATTCCTCTAATCTGAACCATATACAAGAGTTGAAAACAACTTTGGAGATGATGTTTCTCAGTAGATCTACACCTTATTTGCATTATTAAACATTTGAAAATTTAGTAATTATTATTAGATAATATATTTGCAATAATGAAGTTGAACAATTAGAACACATCTTATTGAATTTCAATATCTAAGGAATTGCAAACATCAACTTTGATTTCTTCAATGAAGATGAAGAAGTTTTGAACCTTGCAGATGACCAGAAGATTTGTATTTTATAATTACTTAATAAAAATCAGAAATTTAGAATTTACAAACTCTTTATTATTATTTCAGATTACCCTCTCATTATTGAACCCAATCCTCTTAGCTTTAAAAACAAAGTCCTTTGCTTGCTTGAAATTCTTAGTGCAAAGATTTGGCGTGAGAAAATGCATGAAAAACCTTGAGCTTTCATTCAAGCATGAATAAGTCGGTGAATTCCCATTCAAGAACATAATGATGCCAATTTTATTAAAGATCAAGGATGTTGAAGCATTATCTTTCTTGTCCAGTAAGGTTAAGGACTTTGTCATCACAACTTAGGACTTTTAAAATTAAAAACTCATACTTTTTATCATTCTTATCCAAATAGCCACATTATAAAATTTCTTAATTAAATGTGACTGGACTTAAACTCATTCATAAGCTATGCTCTCACAGACAAGTGGCTCCTTGGACTGAAAACTTTCCTCCTCTCTGAAACTTGCTAATTCTACTTCCATTCTTTGACTTTCGATGAGCAAAGATTGTTGGTGGAGAGAATTGTAAAGAACATCAATGACCTTGAGGAAGCTGCTTCAAGAAAGCAATACATTCAAAACATTATAATAGAGTGTTTGACTAGAAGACCATACTCCAAGCACTTGATTGTTAGCTTAGTCGAGGGACAACTAAGAAATCATTCATAATAATATTGCAATTAGACTTAAAATTGTCGATTCTACAAATAAAATAATTTATAGCTTATTAAGAATTATTAAATTAAAAAGTTAATAGATGGGACGGCGAACGAAGTGTACTCACCTTGTGAGTTACTGAGTTTGCCTAACATTTGTTAAGGTTGGATAATCGTCCTGAATACACTGGATATTGCTTATCAGAGACCCCCGAGGTCTTCCTGTAGGCAGTCTGGCTTTCTAATTTGATAAGGGAACGTTTTCCCCCATCAGAAGGAAAATCTGGTCAGATACTGGTCACAAGTCAGATTCTGGTCACCTTTAGCATGATGAAAAAAGATACAAGTGATGTAAGCAGACTACTGTGATGCACATGAGCTTGGTGTGATGAGCGCCTTGGCAGGAGTGAAACTACCTGTGTGAATTAACACTATATTAATTATACTCGGAGAGCTTCGAGCTCTCGATGTGAGTTAATTATTATTATTATTATTATTATTATTATTATTATTATTATTATTATTATAGCTTATTAAGAGTTAAGAATTGTTTCGTCTATATTATAAATATCTTAATCATGCTGAGATAGCTAAGATTGTAAGGGAATGCTTAAAATCACTGACCAGTGAAGATTTAATGCTCTTAGCTTTGAATGATTACCAATCTATGGCAGATTACGAAAGAAAATACACCAATCCTTTTAAATTAATGATTTCCTATTATTAATATATAGTAGAAAATCAATGTTTTAGAATAAAAAGTAATTTTAATTTTTATGTATACTTTAGGTGAAGGTTTTGACAGCGAAGTGGCAAAGATTATGCAGAGATATGCCAAAGAGGGCAGACCTGAACATTTAGCACCTCAATATGTTGAAAATATTAATTTATTTATAATTTATCATTAAATTATAAAGTAAATGCTTGATTTTTGATAAACAAAATTATTAAAATTCAAAATAATGTTGAAAGCAGAAAGCAAGTGAGATTCGAAGAGCAAGAGCAAATTGATAACAGAATTTGAGAGAAATAATGAAATACAAATCTCAAACAATTTTCAATATAATTAAATGATATATAAGTATGATGCTACTGATATAGGAAAGAATTTAAACTATTAAAAAAAGTGTTAAAAAATTATCATGAATAATAAAAATCAATGCATTATTATATATTAACAAACTTATACAATTGAGAATTTATCACTTAATGATAACATTTATTATCGAAATAGGTTAATACAATTAATCTATATGATTTAAAGTATCTTAACAAGATTATTAGGTATATCTAATTGCTTATCTATAATAATTAAATCTGAAAATTGTTAAATTAATTATAATAATAACTTAATTAATTTAAGACAAATCTTTAAGACGACTAACCATCAATTTACAAAACAAGTTCTTTCGTTCGGTTTTAATCAATTCTAAAGCAATTTCAGCTACTTTTCAAACAAATTTACTAATAAAATATGTAAGTAGACTCATTAGCAATAGTTCCACTGCATTGTTTATATGAGAACATTATAATAAAGTCTTCAATTTTTTAAATCAATGTCTTTTCACATATATCTTCCCAAGATTAAATTTTTCAATTTGATAGATATTATCATTACTTAAGTCCTAAATATTCTTTAACTTAAACACATTTATTGGATATAAAAACTTATATTTCTTGTAGATCACAAAGAACAAATGATTTATAAGAGTCAACAAAGATTGATCAAACCTATGCAATAAAGTTTTGCATTTTTCTTTTTACTTCTAATCCTTCAAATCATCGGTAGTCAGGCTCTATTATTTTCAAATGTGACTATCTCATATCTAAAAAATTTAATTTATTATATTATGATCTCTGTTCAGACCAGTAAAATACTGGAAACTGGAAGTATCACAGTCAGAGCAATTAATTTAAAATTTGCTTTTTATTGAAACTAATTTTTTATATTTTAGAGCTTATATTAAGGGAGTACAGAATACCTCCACAGAAACCTATTCATACAGCCCTATTCCCAAGGGTAAGCTTCTCTACCTCAACCTATCTTTAAAAGTAAGTCAAATAATTGCCACTCAATATTACTCTAGTATTTTCATGATTAACAAAATATAATTTAGAGTATGATGATAAAAACAGATCCTACTGGGAAAAAATGCTATAGCACAAACATCAATAATGTTTAGAACGATAGCAGTCTGTATTTTATTATTGGATATTGTACGAAATTCATAGTAAGGGTTTATGACATCAAGAAATATAAATATTTAATCAATTGGAGTTTGTATTAATGCTAGCTTTACGAGGACAATTACTAAATTTGCATAAGTTTCCTACAAAGCTACTAAACTTTTAAAAAATCTTTTTATTTAATACAGGAAAATAATTTGAGGTTTAAGTGGAGACAGCACCTAACAACTATAAAAAAATATATACTCATTTGTTAAATATTTTAAGTATTTATAATACGTGGAATTTATGATTCCACATGTTGAAAATCCATTATTCGCAAGTAATAATGAATTAATCACTTTCACTGAGGATATTAGCACATCGTCTGCATCTTCAGTTTTTTTATTATATTTGAGTTAACTACAAATTATAAACTAAATTAATGATAGTTTCTCAATTTGTGTACTTTGATGGGGAGGAGATGCCATTAGCTAAAATGACATAGTATCTATGGGGGCATAATAATACCATATCAAGCTGTACAATTGAATTTCAGTCTTATCTCACTTACCAGCAATCAATCACCAATAATTTTTATATCAAAATAAATACTTAATTAAATAAAATAATTAACCGTTCATTGTAAATATACAATAGAATGGTGTTACTCCTATAATTGCAATATGAAAATCTAAGTGATGATAAATCGACAGAATTGCCTGGTGATTATTTTTGACATTAATATTATGATGATTATCCCGTATTATTATTATTTTAATGATCCCTTTGTAGATGAGTATGAGAATCGCTTTATAAATATTAAAATCACATTTTTTCTGCCTATTAAACCCCGAATATATCGTATTTTCCCCACAGACTTTGATTAACATTTTATATTTCTAAATGACCTCCTTGACTATTACATAGTCTCTCCCTACAAACTCCAAGCCTTGTCACCCCCAAACCCCTTTAAAACCTACGATTCCGTCATCCAGCAGCACACTCTCACGCTCAGTCCGATTTCTCGCCTACTCAACGCCTACACCTATGTTTATACGCTAACAGGCTTTGATCCACAAGTGCAGATGAAAATCACTGGGTTCGGGTTGTAATTGAGTGCCAGTGAAAACAAAAAGTACAATGAAATATGTCTAAAACAAAAATAATTATAAGGGAATTGTGTCAAATGTAAATTTAATAAACATTAAAATTTAATGTAAAAGAGTCTAGATCCTATCTTGCAAGAATTGAAAAATTTACCTATATTGTGAGATAATGAGTTTTTAATTTAAAATTTAAATAAATATATAAACTTGCAAACTGTTATGCTAAGCACTCCTGAAGATAAAGATTCACTTTTTATTTAAATAGCTAAATCGACTAAAACATCTCTCGTTCTTTTTTATTATTTATATTAAGATTATTCTTTAATATTAAATTAATTGGGCATATTTATACTGAATTTAATTTTAATAATCATTTATATTATTCATAAACTTGACAAATTTAATCTCATATAAAATATAGCTCTTTTACCAATCATAATGGTTCTTGCTTCAGTTATATCAGCACTTATATTCACATTATGTTTTGGACTATTGTGTTGCAAATTTAAAACCATCAAGTTACTGAAAGATATTATGAATGTGCTATAATGTAAAAAATGCGCTGAAATACTTCAGAGAAAGTAAGACTAACTCAGGGATGCCTAAATATTTGTGAATAATATATTATATTTTTCTTATAATTAATATTATAAGAAATGCTAGTCAAAATCAGTGTGATAATAGTGAAGAGCAGAGATGGATTGATATAGAGAAACATCGATTAAGTGGCAATAATCCACACTTAAGTGATATCATGGAGTAAAATTAAAAGATTAATAGAGCTAATCTTTAAAAAATGCTCTTCAGACATAAGAGTCAACTGGGTAAATCAAATTATTAAAAATTGGCATAAAATGAAATTTCTAATAATTTATATCTAATATATAGAATGTACTATAAAAGGCAAATTTCTAAACTTTTAATCTAATTTCTAAGCGTTATTTTCCCTATTTAATTTTATATTTGATCATATTCCATTATTTAATAAATAAATTATTTATTTTTAATTATAAAATCAAATACTTAGAAGCCTTAAGGCAAAAATTAACCCCAAAACCCTGACTCACAGGAAGCCATCGATGGTTATATAAGTAAACCAAAGACAAGCGCATTCATTTATTAAAAAGAATATGAATAGCGATAAAATTCATTTGCCTAAAATATTAGTAGTAGTGCTAGTCCTATATCAAAATATTAAATATTAGTATTAGTTGTTTAAAAATATACAGGGAATATTTTCAAATGTTAGTATGATAATTACTAAATAGAATCTAATATGGAACACAAGTTATTCCCTAAAATATATCGAAATAGAAATGTATAAAACAATAAATAATAAAGTAATTAGATAAGACTTTTCCTTAATAAAAACTTATAATTTATGGAATATTATAGGAATACATTCGATTTGGAAAAATAAATTAATAATTAATTAATAATAAATTGAATTCGGGGCAGTTAACTTTCTGGAAACATAGACAATATGGTACTTGTTCTATAGAGAATTCAAAATAAGCTGGATTTTACTTTTGGCGGTACCCCTCTATCGCATTCAAAACCCCAAAACCCTTTCAGTAGTTTGATTGAGTTTTTGATTGATAAAAGTAGACTATTAGTGCATACTTTATTAGGGTTTTAATAGGGTTTATGTAGGGGTTTAATGTTTAAATGTAATGTTTAGTAGTGTGTATTAGAGGAGTTTTATTTTTACTATTCACTCAAACTATACCTTGGCATCATGTGCTAATTTTCTAAATTTGATATCTCCTATCCAATTGATCATTTAGTCTATTGTTTGCTCTGCTCTGTGGTTTGGTCTTAAGATAATCTGCTCAGCCATATCTTTCATTTTACCTTTTATCTTATTCTAGTCTAGATAGTGCT